>JAWWEE010000040.1:71085361-71112466 GCA_035221455.1 Xenops minutus
CCCCCCCCCCCCCCCCCCCCCCCGCCAAACTGGATATAAAAATAACTACCTAGTCAAAAGTACTTTGCATATCAAGCAATTAGGGTTTTTAATGAAAGAAAGCAGTAGCCTATTTAAAAAACAAGCTGTGAAGAAAATAATTATAGCAATTTCAGTTCTAAAACCTGATATTTGGAAATGAAGTAAAGTACAAACCTGTAATAATGTGCTTTATTGTGATTTTAGTTTATTTGTACTGCTCTTCCTTTGTATGCATGAAGTAACAACAGCTTCAGTAAGGCCACTTACAGGCAATTGTAAGGAAAGAACCCACAAAACATCAAGTCACTCAATGGAAGAGACAAACTCCTTGTCCTTAAAACATTCCCTGGGGGTCAATGACTTGAGCAAGGCTGGAAGAAGAGGTGATGGGATTTCAGGTAAATATTTCTGCTTTCTGTCCCACCCTTTTAAACCCAATGCTACACTGGACCTTTTGAGCATCACACGTTTTGAGCAGAAGGGGTTTCTGTGAATACATGAAGTTACTTAATTTTGTTCTGGTGAAAGATGAATGCTGGTGCCAATTGTTTTGATTTTGTTCAGTGAAAGCAATAGTGAAAAACTGTTGGGGATGATCTACCTGTTTTTTATTCTTTTCTGGCTAGTCACATCAATGGATGAGTGTTTACTCAAGCATAATTTATAGTCTGTATTACAGGAACATTGAGAGGTAAATTCTTCTTGGTCCTTTGCTTCAGAGCATAGTCCAAGGTATATTTGATCTAGAAATTGGCTTCTTGGAGAGAAAAATGCATACTAAGGGTGACGTCCACCTCTACTTTTTGTCATGTAAACCTAGGGAAAGTGCAATAGTTATTCTTTCATGTGTAAAGTATTGTAATGCACCTTCCCTTTGAGGAGACAGTAACCTCCTAACCCAAATCAGGAGTTCTAACCTGAATCAGAAGGCTCAATGCCTCCCATTCCTTAGACCTTTAGAAATTTCCAAATATTGCTGTGCTCAACTTTTTTTTTAAAATTCATCCCTGTGATGGAATGTTTTTCACATGCCCTTTCCTTCTTTTAGTCAGCAGAAGAGATGGTGTTGGCTGTTTGGGTAAGGCAGCAACATTCTGTATTTGCTTCATGTAGCTGGAATGTCTCTGCACTGGCTGTGGCTTCACCTTTTAACTGAAGGCTCCAGGTATGCTCTTGGTAGGTCTGTGCATTGTGATGGCACAGCATATATGTGTGAGGCAAGTATACAAATTGAGGGCTAAATCAGTGTGTATGTATCTGTCCTTACATGATCCAGGCTGTGAATCCCTCTGTGGGAGGAAAGGAAAAGCAAGTTCAGCTGCCAGACCTGACTCTCAGCTCTGCTCATTTTGAGCACTGTTTGTGCCCACCTTTGTGCCTGTGAATACAAGAGATTAGGGTGGTACTGGATAAAACAGGAAGCTATTAAATCTACTGTTCCTAGAAGGGAGTGACTGTGCCAGGTGCAGAAGAAGAAGCAGTCAGACTGAGATTGAAAACTAAATTAACTTTTTGTGTATTCTTGGTCTCTAGAAGCAGCTGATTCCATTTGGCAACAAGCAGAAAACATGCATATTGTAAGACAATTTTTGGGGTTTTTTTCATAAGTGCCCAAGGGGCTTAGGAAAATGAGTCCCATTAACTTTCAATGAACTTGTTCAGTTCAGCCCTAAAGATGTTTTGGAACTTTTTCCCTCTGAGAGATGGTCCAAAAAGTTCCATATCATACGCAGTGGAAATACTGTTCATGTTTTCTTTACTGTTTCTACAATTTGTGGAAATAAGCTGGTGTGAAATGAAATCTGTTTCCTTCTGTCTCTCCCTGTCCTTGACCTTGCCCGTTCTTCTTTCCATTTCTTCCCTGGCCAAAACCTTTATGATGACAAAAGCATGGCAGTTGTCTTGCAGCCGGAGGAAACAAAATACAGATTAACTTCAGTCCTGCATTTTTAGAAAACTTTTTCTTGGCCTTATGGAGGAAGTCACAAATAACCTCTGGCTTCTGCTTCAGCCACCGTTTTACATGGGAAGGTCAACTACATACCTAATTTCCCATTTTTTATGGTTATTATTATTAGAAGACAGAAACAAAACAGTGAATGCACTGGGACTACAAAAATGCTCAAGAGTGCCAGGATGTGCAGTGAAGCTATGGAGGGAAGTGTCCTCTCTAATTATGGTTTATATTTGCTGGTTTTATGTGTGACTGCATTACTGAAGGCACTTGTTATGGAGAAGCATCCACTGGGCCGGGCATAGTTCAGTCCTGGGCAAGGGAAGTGGCACCATGCACTGTCTTCCAGCTTGGGATTTCTGCATATTGTACTGGCCCAGAAAGCCTTGCTGTCTGCCTTGGCTCTGCTTGGCTATTGTTATTTCTGGTTTGCCTCTGTGTAAGCTGAACCACGGGGATGTTAAGTTCATCCAGTCTGAGCAGTTCATTTGCTTTACATTAGCATAAGTCATCTACAGAAAGCCCCTGATTCCAGACTGCCAGGTAGACACAGCACTGTGTTATCTGCCCCAGCTGCGGGCTGGTGAGCCAGCACTGGGTGCTGTGGTACCTGCTCTGACTTTTCAATGATTAAGAGGTTTGTGTATTCACAGAATTAAAACTTCTTTACTGTGTAGAAGCTTAACTTAGGAATTGGTCACTTTTCCTTTATGCTCCTTTTAAAGTCATGAGAAAGAGAGACAAGCTTGTGTTCTGCCTATTTGAAGAAACAAACCATCAAATTAGGGTAGGCTTCCAGCTTGCATAATACATATTTAAAGACTGGACATAGAAAGTATGAGCAATTAAGGTGGCATTTATCTGTGCTACTAAAATGTGTGCCCATTTAGCTATGTGCATTTTGGTGACCAAATTTGAAACTGGTATTAGGTGAGTGTCCAAACAAAGGGATGATACTTAGGATCTCTTAGAGTAGGAGCAAGCAGAATTTTGGCCGTCCAAGCAGAAAGAAGAATATGTCAACCTCTTACAAGATTAATTATTCATTTAATGTTTATTTTCAAAGTTTGATGAAATAAGATGGTTATCTTCAGAATTCCTCCCACTGAAGTCTGTGGATTTCTGTAGTTATCTGGTCCCATAGCTTGTAATTTTCTGTGAGTTGGACAGAAAGCAGGAATTGTCTTGAAAGAAGTACTGAAGTTTCAGTGTCTTCTACTGAGTTAGATTCACTGTTTGGCTATGGAAATGATCCCCAACCTATCAACAACTCTGTGCACTGACAAACCTAAATTTATTAGAAGAGTACTAATTTTTTATACACACAGTAGACTCTAAAGTGCTTTTTATATAGTTCAGTTCAAGTGGTTAAAGAGGGAAAGCATGAGAAATGTAAACATTGTTGACATGAGCTGTTTTCTATTAATTAACTTACGCATATCAAACAGAATGTTGTTGCCAGCACTTTACATGCTGTTCTCTTTCTCCAGAAGCTTATTTGCCAAATACAACATAGGTTACATGGTGGGAAAAATAATCAGGGGAGTCAAGTCTTGATCTATATTTGGGCTGCTATGTCCATGTCTGGCCCTGGCACACCTGTGGACATGTTTACAGGAGCAAGTAGTTTTGCTACATAAACATAAGGGGCTGGGCTGCTCAATTACCTCTCTGAAGCTTTCTAATAGGTGCATTTGGAAGTTTTGGGTAATAATGCTAAGCAGGATCTCTACATTGCTTTATGCCTTCTTGGAGAGCAGGCAATCAAAGACTATGGTGTTGGCTGGGTACTTGCAGCCTTGCTCCTTGGCATCCAGCCCTGGTATTCTTTGGTCTGAGCTCTGCACAGCAGTTATCACACTGCCTCAACACGGAGAAGGAGCAAAAACATTTTTTAAAAGTGCAAAGGAAGAAGTAGAATTAAGATAAACATTTACATAACTGGGGAATATTACCCAGGAAGGACTGGAAATCTGATGACATTCTGTTTACCTAGTGCAGTATTAAAAAAGTTTGTGAGAGATACAAACCAGAACACTTTGTATAAATCTCTGTGAATGTAAGGACCTGTGAAGCAAGACAGTAAACACTAAAATTATCAAGCTAGCTCAGGACAATAGAACTTATTCAAGACAATATTTTGCATCATACCTTTACTAAAACTCTCTTGAGAAGGGAAAGGAACACAATGGTAAAGAGCTTCATGTTAAGAAAAGGTACTGTATACTCTATATGTAACATCTACAAACTGCCCGTTCTATCCAAATCTAGGCCTTGCTCTTCTGTAAATGCAGGTCTTTCTGAGACCACAAAATGTGCATTCTTTCTTATTAGCATGCTGTTATTACCATTGAGTAATGATAAAATGTTTCTGTGCTTGTGCAGGAATCTGGGCTTTGTACTGACCCGTTCAGTTGTCCGCTTGATACAACCCTTGCGAGATATCAGACCCCATGTAAGCAATGCACCCTGTTATTTTAGAACCAGAGGCTTCATTTGGACAACTACCACAATATCTGGCTCCTCTTTCTGAAGTTAGTCTGAAGTTTTCATGCCCACAAATTAGATTAGATGCATGTTTTCTCCCAAGATTTCAGTGTAATCCTAAACAAGGTTTCTCAAGAGTTAGGTTTCAGTTGCAGGATTGGAGGAGGTGCTGCTGAGCATGGAAATGGATGTTTCCTTTTTGTTTGGCTGGGCTAATCTAGCAGCCCTCTTGATTACAAATTGTGGTGTGTGAAAGTGAGCATCAAACCAATTAGATAGGGAAGGCTGGAAAGGGAAGTAGCTAAAGAGGTCTGGGAAAAATCTGCAGTGGGGAGATCTAAGCAAAAAAAGAAATTGGAAACTTATTAATGTGCAGATGGATGAGAAATTCTTCCCCAATGGGAAAGGACCACAGCGGCCACAAAATTCACTTTTTCAAAATAAAACACAAAGACCACTTATTTAACCAGAGCTTCTCAATAATAATATAAGACAAGCAAATTCATTAAAATAACATAACCACCCTTCTCACTGCCTGGGAAGAGAGAGAAATAGTTTTGTGCTCAACTTAAATTTTGTAATAAATACTGTATAAGAACATAAGCTAGATAACATATGTCATGATAAATGGAGTCTAGTCTACCAGGAGGCGTTTATTAATAAAAACTACGGAGACAGCCAAAACAAACAGGCCTCCACAGAGCTCAAGTTTCTGCTTCATGTTCTTTATTTGCCAGTGATGTCTAGAGCTCTGTACACAGCAGTGAGACATAGAGTAGCTGAACGATAAGTCAGAAGATGGATACGAGCTACTCAGTTACGCCAGTAGATATGGAGACACGGGAAAGAGTCTGGCACCAGAAGGGATGAGAGAGCAGAGAGAGGAAAGTAAGGCTGATGAAGCACAGGGAACACAGAAGCAACTGTGAAAGGAGTTCTGGGAAGAGGAAGGATGAGTTGCTTGAGTGCTGGAGCTGATTTATTCACTTTCTGTGGGAATGAAAACTAACTGCAAATCCCAGTCCACTGTCAGTTCTGAACATCTGGACAGATTCTGGACTTGCATCCAAATGCTGTGTTCTCCTTTTCTTCTCACAGTTTCTTGCCCTTCTCTTTGTCTCTCTCCTGTGTCTCAGCTTGCTCTGGTGGCAGCTGCATGCTTCTTGAGAAAGTAGTGTTTGAGGATTTCCCCATGGAAATGTTTCTGGACTTTCTCAAGTTAATGGGGAGCTGCTTCTTGGATCAGTACCTGTGATCGACGTGGCACAGTGCCCAGCCCTACTAGCTGGCAGGAAAATGTAAATGTACCTTTCTTCATCCTCTCTTTGTCAAAGCACTGATGTTCACACAGGAGGAGGATGTCAGGGCTCTAAGGTGCTCTAAGCATCTTCATATTATATTTAATATTATTTGGTTTTATGTTGTTACCTTTTTTCCCCCTAACCTTTGGAAGAAGGTTTTATTTTCATCCCTTTGAAAGTACACAACTGATTCCAAGGCTAGTAAAAATATAATCTCTTCATAAGGCCTGAAGCTGAGCCTTTCCCAGTAATATTATGGCAGGTCATTGTTCTGTCAAAACATTATTAACTTTTTTGGTGTTAAAATATAAAAAAGAAAAAAAAAATAGGAAAGTTCTATGTGCCCCTCGAGCACTCTGCTATGAAAATACAAAGTACAAGTACATTTCTTGTCACAGAAAGCAGAATGGGGATATGCTTGGAACAATAGTAATCAATTGCAGAAATGTTGTGATTTATTGGGCATGGCTGCTTCAGATTTTTGAGGCATGCACAATACAATCTTTCTCCCCATCCCTTTTACCCAAACAGATAAAACTTTAGGTGGAATTAGGACACAGCTCACATGTTGCTGTATGCTAGAGAAGTAGGGAAACAGTCATTCTTACCAATTTGTTCTGCTCTTCTCTGAGACAGATTGTATTACCAAAGATTTGGTGTCCACTTTAATAATGGGATTTTTTTTTAGATATGGTTCATCACTTCCCTAGAGGTTAAAAGCCACATACATGCCATGAAGAGCAAGGTAAGAATTATTCCCTTACAGGTCAGCTGCTGTTCAGGTACATGACAAATACATGTAAGACACAGAGTATCATAACTCTATTTTTCATTATGACAGTGTTAAGTAGCTGTTATAAATAACATAGATGAAGAATAATGCAATAAAATTCTTCCATAGAAGTGACATTTGAAGAAGTTTCTTCTTAGGTGAGAAGCCTTCCTGTTCCATAGTACCCAGGAGTTCCTTTTTCACACAAGAAACTCCCCATCTCAATACCCGGAGCTGAGCTTGCTGTTGGAGCCCTGACTTACTGGTGTGTTAAAAAATTTTGGCACTTCGAAGTAGAACATATAAAACTGATTGGTGTTGAAGCTTAGTTTGGGAAAAAAAAAATCATATCTGATCTCTTGCTCAGCTTTTGTGCTTGGGAGGTCTCTGGCTTACTATAAAAATCAGATAAAATTTCCTGCCAAAATCAAGAGTCATAACAATCCATTTAACAAACTTGCCAGATTTGCTGGAAGATCTAACGCTTGATCTTCAGACATTTGTCTTTGCTCTCTCTGTCACTCAGTAAGAGAATATTGTGTTCCTAGTTTCTCCCCATACCCAGCAAGGCCATTTTCGTTGTCCTACCAGAGACTTTATGGCTCTAGTTTGGTTGCAGTGCCTAAGAAAGCTCATTCTGACTCTTGTTCACTGTGAAGCTGCTGCCACCAAAAATGATAGGCTGGTCTTTTGCTTTCCTTTTTTCCATGAACTCCTTAGTTGACTTTAGCTCACATCAAATCCTGGTTTGTCCCACCACAGCTGCTCCCTGGAAGCTCGCTGGCAGAAGGATGCTTCTTATACTTGTCACCTATTAAAAGACAAAATGTTTCCACGTTGAAACCATGTTGTGACCTTTTGGCCACACGTTGGGATCTGCCACATCCACTCTGTTCTTTCTCACTTGCTTCAGCACTGGGCAGGGCCAGCATGATCCCATGAGCCCAGAAGGGTTGTTCTGGGACAATGGAAGTGGCAGATGTAGCCAGAAGCAGGCGATGACTCAGAGCACAGAGGAGTCCTCATGCCGCACTGGATGGGGTCCTGGCACGCTCCGCTCTGTGACTGGGAATGTCATGGCTGGCTTTGGCAAGATGTGCACAATAATTATGCAGTGGCTTAAGGAGGAAACATAGAATAAAAAATAGCTGTAACTTCAGCCTCAGTGAGAGCAGGACTATTTCGCTGCAGTGTAACTGCGTTCCCTCCAGCCAGCTCGTGTATGGCATTTTATAGTCGTAACATGATGCTCACCCTGCTTCACCCCAGAAGGCTAAATGTCCCTTTTACCGTGTCTCTTCATCATCTAATCGTTGGTTGTATGCATGATGTGAGGCAGGGCTTCAGCACAGCAGGCAGAACTGAACCTTGTTGCAAGTCCATTAACTCAGATGGAGCTACCTCCAGAGATGAATGTGTATGGAACTTCAGCACTACTTTAATCAGAGTATTTCATATTCATGAACCTCTGTGTAAAGAGAGTTGTGTAATTAAGATCATTCATAATGCTGTAGGGTATTCAAGCTAAGATAAGGAAGGTAACTTGTTTTTTAAAGGCACAAATCGATCTCATGCTGTGGTTAGGAAAGCTTGATCCAGTGCTGATGTTCAGAGCAAGATTTAATGGTTGTGCTGCTGTTCTCTGAGTACCTGTAACAAGAAGAATAAGATTTTCTGATAAATAATATAATGATTTTTCTCAGTGTTGATATCTGTAGCCAAGGCTAAAATACAGTGATGTGCATAAAAACTGTAGTGAATCATTGCAGTGCTTGTCTGTAGCCTCCTCCCAAATACTGGGAAAAAACAAGACTTGGGATGGTAAACTGCTGTGCCTTTCCCTTCTCTCATGCTCCTTAGAATTCCTTGCCATGTGAAAATAAATCTATCTTTTTCTGAAGGGGCAGAAACGGAGGAGGTATAAGGCATATGCACAGCCTTATAGTACCTCACTGTTTGCCTGATTCATTCAGAGCCTTGGAAATTCTCTTCACCTAAAATATGACCTGCTGTGGGAAAGCAGAGGTTTTTCTGTCCCCATAAGTCTGCAAATGGTAGTTATGGAAGAAGTTTAAAAATGTGTTTCAACACATCATGCAATTAATAATCAGCTTTGTACTCCCTTCTGGCTTAAGTTACAAAGAAAGGAGGCATTCAGTAAGGCTGTCCTTGCTTTTCACAAATCTCACAGCAACTTGACGTGAAACTGCTCAGAAGAGAGGCCTGAGAGCTGATCCAGGGAGGCTTGAGAAACAGCTTGTGTGTTGTTACAGACGGAGCTCTCTGCTTTTGGGGTGAATTTGGCTTTTTCCTTAGGGAAACTCATCTGAGGTAGAGGCTCTTAGATAGAAAAACACCACCTTCTCCTTTTTTGATTCTGATGGACCATCCTTATTTCCAGTATAACAGTTTTCTGTCCTTAGAAATACTCATTTGCAGTTTCAGTGAAGGCTCACTAGAAGTTTATTTGATATTGCACTTCAGAAAAAGATGACTTAGTTTTTGCTCTATTCAATTCTGTGCCTGGCACAAAAATGGTTCTAAATGCCACTGAGAGACCTGAAAAGCTGATATAATTTGATACAGCAATGTTTGTATCTCTGTACAAGGAGACAGACAGAAAACTGTTTCTCTAAAACTTTTACATGGCTGAGAGGATGGGTTTCAATTTAAGTCTAAGTTTTAATTTTGGGTGCCTTAATATAAAGCTATAAGAATGTCATCTAGGAGCTTGTTCTAGGTGGCACAGGTCTAGTGAATGCTCTCAGGGTTACTCCTCCAGGACAGCCTGTGTCTTGCATTGCCCCTGTGACACATCTGCCAGCCCCACCTGGACAGCTCAGATGGCAGTAGGGTGAGCCCTAGATGCCTACTTTGGGATGAGCAGAGGGAGCTAATAAGGTGAGAACTCTCAAAGCTCAGTTGAATATGTTGCCTGGCTCTGCCCTAGACTGTAGGTAAAGTCAAGTCTTGTTCTGCAGCAAAACCCCACCTTGAATGTCAGGAAAATTTCAAGGTGTTTCACAAGAATAATGATATTTTCTCTGATGCTCTTGTCAAGTTCTAAGCAAGATCATTCTTGATTTGCAAAACTTACCAGGATGCTGAGAAATGGCTGTCACCCCTTATTGGTTGTGAATTCACTGGTGGGTGAACTGACCCCATGTTTAGGCCACAGAGAAGCAAGTCAAGTTTTAAAGGGATTTGAGACTCTCTAAACAAAGACACTGTTGCATATAGGATTGAAATGCTGAACAGAGCAATCCTGCTGAACACACTGCATGCTTCATTCAGAAAATTTACAGCAGCTGAGGAAGAACAAATAATGGTTGCACATTGCAGCAATTACAGAAATTCATATTTTAAGAAAAATATACTTCTAAACATTTTTCTTGACATATAAATCCAAGTCTGGTCTCAAGCCTAGAGAAATACCTTTACAATTTCTTAGGGCTAGATGCTTTCCAAAGCATAAACCAGCAAAGAAGAATAACTGTGTATATGGCATTATGCAGTAAGGAAGGTTTTAAGTGAAAGCTAAAAGCTTGTGCCATAGAATTTTCCATGAATGGAAGATGCATGGTTAAACCACCCATACTGCAACCCTTATTTTCATTAGAATTTCTACCACTACCTTCTTTCCCTTCACTGAGGTCTCTGTTCTTGTATTTTTCTTTTTTTCCTTTTTCTGGTCTAGACAAATACCACAGTAATGAATATGTTAGAATAGTTTCTAAAATAATGGATTTTCTATAGTTTTTCAATCTTTTTCTTACAAAGAGATAGCCAAGAGCCAAAACAGTTGTTTTGGGTGTTTTGTTTGTTTGTTTTTCTGCTGGTTTTTTTATTATTTTTTTTTTAAAGGACTCCAAGCAAACTATTCAGTAGATTCTAGAAAACTCAAATAATTTATTTCTCAATAATTCATTTGTATTCCTGGGCATCTCTAGTGCTGGAAAGAAGCAACACCAAAGCACTGGGGCACAGTCACTTTTTCTAATGACATTCCTGTGTTAACCTCAAATGGTAGAACTTGCCATCTAGACAAATGTCCTGACCACCTGGACCTTTTCCACTATGAGGTGCTCTAAGTTTCCATGAGAAGCTTTAACATCTTGAGGTTTCTTCTGAAGAAACACTTCGGAGTTTTTAACCTCCTAAGCCATTTCAGGACAAAGAAATGACTTCAAACTCTCCAAGCCTTCCCTAATTTTACATTTTATAGGTAGGTGGATCAGTACCTTTTATTTCTGAAAGCAATAACTGCTAAAATGTGTTTCTTGAGTAGTTTTCCAAACAGTAAACTTATTACTGGAAAACTAATTCAGCTGTAAGCAAAGAACATCTAGCTAGCACTTTATATAATTTTGGTGAATATGGGATAGAGAACTAAGGTTTTATCTGAAGAGTTTTGCTTTAGAAGGAGATCAGATGGAGTTTCTCTTCTGATGGTAGTTTTGTTCTGCTTCTATGTTTTTCTCTGAAGGATCTGGGTTATTACAGCTGAATAGAAAAACATCTTTTCCCACTGATTTGAAAGCAAAATGTAAGAAAAATTGATGTTGTAAGAAAAATTACTCCATAAATACAGAAAAAGAAGAAGAAAGGAATACCCTCAAACCAAACAATCAAAGGAACCAATTTTCTTTTGGGGTTTTATTTTTTCTTTTGGTGATGACATTCAGTGGTTGATTAAGGTTGCATCAGGCCAGGTTTTGTTTAGCTACATAATATCTTTCTGCAAACTCTCCCCATGCCTTTGTAGATGGTGACAAGAGCTTGGATTTTCCTAGTGATGATTAGTGCCTTGGGCTTGTTCTCAGTTTGGTGAGTGATGCTCTGATTGTCCATTCTCATCTGGCAACATTAGAAGCAAGTGCTTTCTATGGAATGTTTCTTGTGCCAAAGGATGTGCATCACTATTCCAGCATTTTGGCTTCTTTCCTTCATTGAGATTCATTTGGATTTGCAAAGCTGTCCCATGAGCATGAACACTGTGTGATTGGATATACCTCATTCCTTTCTAATCTCTTGCTTCCTTTATACCCATTTGTACAATATATGGTTCATGGTTCATTCTCCTTTCTCCTATAGTTCAAGCACTGAATCAGCCTAGGTAAGTTCTGCTAATGCTCCTGTCACTTCTTTTTCTCAGGGTCTTGCAAAAGTGACCTGGTCTTTTGGTATCTGATTTGCTCATGTTTCAAATAAGTATAAAACCCAATCCTGCCTTCACTCATTACTGACACTTCTCAGTCAGATCAGACAGATCTATTAACCTGTAAATGAAAAGCAGAGAAGCCACAGCTGGGTGTCCAGCCCGTGTGGTGGACTGCCCCTCCCAGTCAGCACATCTCTGCTCCTTGCTGTGCTCCCATTCCTGCACTCTGCTTGGCCTTTCCTGCATTTTCATTGTGTGGTAGAAAATCATGCAAGTTTGCTTCAGAGATTGGTTCTGCTTCATTTCAGTATTAAATATAAATACATACCATTTTTTTTTTAAAGAAACAGGTTAATTTATTTCCTTCTTATTTTATCTGTATTTGTCTCTCTTTTGCAGTAGCTGTGTTGCAGGATCTGTGTAAATAGGGATTTAAAAATTGGAAAAAAAAAATGGTTCCTATAACAGAGTCACAGAAGAGAAGGACATTCACAGAATCACAGAATAGCTCAGGTTGGAAGGCACTCCTGGACATCATTCAGTCCACCCTCTGTTTGAGGTAAGATCAGCTACAACACGTTGCTCAGGGCTCTTCACAGTTGAGTTTTGAGTACCTTCAAGGGCAGAGACTCACCAGCCTCTCTGGGAAACCTGTTCCAGTGTGTGATTTCTTTTACAGTAAAAATTATTTTTCTTATATTTAAATGGAATTTTCTGTATGAGAGTCAGGCATGTCTTCTTTACTATCTTCCAGTGGGTAAGAGTCTCCCATATTGCTAATATCCTCCTGAGACTTTTTTCTCCAGACCAAACAATTCCAGTGTCCTCTCAGCAGTTTTTTGTTGGGGTGTACTTGGCATGAGCCTCCTTCTGCCCTTTTGTGGTGCATCAACTCAGGAACACTCAAAACAGAAATATTAATTGCTGATAGGATTAAATACATATCATAAATGAATTTCCAATCATAGAACCAACACTGGATATTCAGAAAAGGAGATGGACTTCCAATTATCTATTGTGGTAATTTTCTTTACTTTTTGTGACATCTCTGCATTTACATCAATCCTATAGCTAAGTTGAATAGAACTAGCTGTGGTAAGAGCTGTTCTGCTGGCTTGCTGCCCAAAAATAATGTTCCATCATTTCCTGAGGAGGGAAAAAAGTCTTGTAGACTTGTGGCCATTTGTCCTCACATCTATTTGCAGCTCCTTATTTCCCTTGAGAAGCATCCAAGAACATTTGGAAGTTGAATTTGCTGATGTCCTCACTGATCTCCACCCCCTTCCCGCTCCATTTCTTGGGAGGACCATCTTATGAAGACAAATCTCCCACATTCTTTAATCCCATTATTCACTATTTTGTGTCCATTTTATTTCTACTCATCACAAAGCATTCTTTAGCCCCTCCTTTCTCTGAACTTACTTGGAGATCTGCCCCTTGTAGCACTTACAGATGCATAAACATAAAAAGTGGACACTTTGTCATGTTACAGATCTTATTTAACAGCAGATTCAGCTATCAGTTTATCATTAGGTAATGTGCTGACACACACATCCCTGAGGGAGATGATTGTGAGCTGCTGGAGGAAAAATGATCGAGATTAGTCTGCCAAATATATGGTAGGTATTAATCATCATCAGATACAAGCTGAAACAGCATTTTTTTTCTCAGAAAAGAACTAAACTATAATTCAAATCTTGTCCTTTTGTCTGCAGCTCACTGTAGCATGCAGTGAGCTTTTTTTTCTTTGACTGAATCAACTTTGACAGTATATTGATCTAATAATGTCAGTTTGTTTCTAGCATTAGAATGTTTTCTTTTCTCCTCAGAGTTACCCTTGAACACATCAAGATATGGATTTTTATAAAACTGGACTGAATGCACATACAACTGGTATTGTCTCCATTAAGAGATTTCAAATAGAATATTTATTCTCTTTCTTTGATATTTCCCATTATTGTAAAGCCCCAAACCTACTGGACTTTTTAAATAGTTGTGTACATTCTTATGCTTGGAACAGACTTACTTAACATTGCATCTTTGCATTCTATATCCATGGCTGTATACATAAAGTTACTATGTTTGTATGAAGTGCTTGAGATTAAATCAGGACTTGGTATCTTCAGCCTAATGAGACCCAGATTCAAATTCTTCCCAGAGTAGATTGAACTGCTCCTTGAATACAGTAGATTACTCGGTTTTCCACTTCTCATTGTGTCCATTTTGCCCCCACTACAGAAATCAGCCAACCTTTCTTTAAAGTAAGTGTTGCATATGATGTCAAGGAGGGAGCTCTAGTTATGCTGATCATGGTCTCAGGAACACGATGCAGATCACAGTGTAACTGGTGACACCAATAGAATAAAAAAGAAAAAAATGTTTTGTTGTTATAGTGCCCTTAAATCTGCATTCAAACAAATGCTTGTGTAGCTAAAAGATCATACAAAACTGTGCTATGGGGACCTGTTAAGACTGGGAACTCAGTAATAATCTGCCACTAAGATTTTGCCAGGAGTGAGTAAATGGCACAGGTGAATTTGCAGTGTTTCTTCGAGGTTCATTTCCTTTCAGGAAAAGATCAGCAGTCAAATAGAACAAGAACTGTTCTAGAGAAACAGGATAATCAATTAGTGACTACTTCTAGCCAAGTGACTTTATCCATTAGTATATTTTTCCCAGCACAGTTGAAGAATGCTGTTTTAATGGAAGAGTTAATGATGTTAAACTTCAGAGACCAGATGAATTTCTAGTTTCAAACTGGGGGCTGAATATTGTAGGGAAGATAAAACTAGTAGTTTTGAAGTCCTGACCAACAAAGAGAGTAGATTTCTCCATTTTTGGATTCTTTGTTGGTAATATCTTCTTCTATGTAAAAACTATTAGCATTATACCATTAAAGCTGTTCCCGCACATCAGTCAGCATAAAGATCTCATGTTATTCTGCTGACAGCATTGCCTTAAATGATACAACACAGAAGTATTTTAAATATATTACTGTTTCCATTTAGATTTTTATATCTGAAAAGAGAAGGTGAGAGGATGGCTGTTTAAAATGCTTTTTCTTTCCTCACATCAAATACAGCAGGTGAACCTGATGTTGAAATATGAAAGTATTAGTGTATTCTAGTTATGAACACAAGATATCACTAAGCACTGCTTTCTGAAAAAATCTTATGTGGGAGACCTCCTGAGAATGAATTAGGGAGTGTGTGATAACAGTGAAATAAAAGGATTTGTGTAGCAGTAGCTGGAAGCAAAAGCTGGTTTGTTCTCCTGCCAAATGGATATAGACTCACTTCACTGGGCTTATTCAGTACTAGGGGACTGACCTGTGGTTTTGTTGAAACCGATGACAGAACTCTCATTGACATCAGCAGAACCTGGAATTAATGCTCTGTTTCTCTGTAACTCAAGTTTTCACATCATTTACAGGAGGGAACTTTTTCTTCTTGGTCAACATGGTAGGAGCCTGTTGGAACGTCATGGAGATCTATGAAGTAACTGCAGACTAATGTGACTGGAAATGAGAGGAGAATTTGACCTGCTGTCTGTTGGAGAGGAAACTTGAAGTAATGAAACCGGAGTGCAAGGAGGCCACTAGACCTGGAAGATGAGCTGCTATTTGGAAACAGAATGGCAAGATCTTAATAGTCATTGGAGCTCCAGGTTTGCTGTAGCTAATATGTAATATGGAAAGGAGGTGGGGGGAACTTCTTATCCCTAATAGGTTATCTTTACAATTGAAGCTATAAAATTTTTGGCTGCAGTATTTTTTTCTAAAGTTCAGGCAGGAATTGTAGCAAATTGGTATAACTCGTGGCTTTGCTCAGCAAATGGAAGGATACGTCAGCTGGGCTTTTCCTGTTCTCCCAGTTCCCTGGAAAATTATGAACATCATAACATATTTGGAGATGACATTGATGCCAGGTCACACAGCTACTGGCTGAGGAGTGCTGAACTGCACTCTGAGAATGGTTAATGTTTCTTTTTATTGCATAGCCAAAATAAGACAGAGCTATACTGCAGACTCTTTTCCACTTGTACTCTGGGGATTCTGAAATATTTCACTTTTCCTCATGGCTATATGCAGCAAAACAAAACATCAGACATTAGTTTACATTTTTGCTGCCTGCTTTATTTAGCACCAACCCTGAAGTGACTCTGGGCATTTATAAAAAGAGAACTCTCCCAACAGTAAGCCCATGTGAAAGGCAGTGTCGGCTTTCCTCTGTGCAGATTAAAAACAGAGGGTGTGCTGTACAGTGCCAAGCCTAACTTCATGGCTATGGTAAGCCAGGGAGCCTGTTTTGTGTCCCATCATTGACTGTGTAATGCTCTCTGCAAAAGTGTGTTGGGGATTAATGATATAACTTCTTCTGTCAGTCTATCTTTCCAAGGGAATCCACTGCTCTGAGGATGTGAATGATACTTAAAATTGAGCACTAAATCTACATCAATGCAGGACAGTCCTTCTCAAGAGAAGGATGTGTTGCAAAATGGGCATGAATTGCCATTTTTCAGAACCTATGTTAGTAAAACTGGTACTAGGTTAGAATATATACATTTTATATCCCTGAAAAGTTAGAGAGTTCTCATTGTTATAATGAGACATCATTTATTAGAAGTTATAAGATATAGCCTGTTTCTTCCTACATTCCACTGTCTTCATGCCAGTAAAAGATGGTGAATTACACATTAATGTTAGGAAAACCCTCAGGTTCTTTTTAGATGTCTTAGATGTTTAACAGCTAAAAGCAAAGAGGAGAGACAGCCTAGTGGAAGTTTTCCTTAGGTCGCTATTCAGTAAAGACCACAGTGCAGAACTTCTCCAAAGAGCATTGACACCCCTATGAGCAATGTAAACCAGCCTGGTGGCATGGAGAAGTACCTGATGGTAGGGGCTCTGAAGAAAGCATGGTCTGACAGCCTGGTTTGCTTATAGATGTGGATGCTCAAAACAGGAATCTTTCTTTGAGAAGGGTTCAGGACCGAATACAAATAAATCAATACAGCAGAAATGCTTGTGGGACAAAATATTTCAGTCTTTCAGGCAGCCGAAGTCCAGACATTCAGGGGAAGTAAGTTAAATAACTGGTGGTGCATTTGAATGAGAACATTCATCTTGTTTGTCAAAGTCCCACAGATATTCTTCAAAATGACAGAAGTGTCTGACCACATTTCCCCCTTTCCCTACCCTGAATGAACTTGTGAACTAGTTAGGCGCTGTCTGGGTTCCGGACATTTCAATAGTTTTGGCTCTATTCTAACATTCAGCCCAGAGGAATTCCTGTTAATTTTGTTTATGCCCTTTATTAAGCTTTTGTTTTGTTACTTCGGGCCCTTTCTGCTTGTTGAATGGGAAAACCATTTTATCTGATGGAATCTACATTTCCGTAATTTTGAGAAATGCCTACTTTCTCTGAGAACATCCTATGCAAAGATCCAGAGTCCAAACATTCCCAAACTTTGTGTTGTTTGTGAGGTACAGTGGATCTAGACTTCAGTTCTGCAAGTGACTTTGCTCTTTTTATTACGAGGAGAAACAAAAGCTTGATGTTCTGCATCTGAACTTATTATGGGCAGCTCTAAACTCAAACAGTTTTGGGGCTTGTGCCAGTAAATATATGAGTATGCTGGAGAAGAAGTGATAGGGAGGGGTGCTTGCTATTTTTTCAGCAGGAGGTGATCAAATAGACAAACATCTGGGGTGTGCTGGATGTCCACAGATAGCAAATCCAGAAACCTGGGTTTCAAGCCTGTTCTCCTGGCACATGTAACAGCATCAGGAGAACCACAGTGAGCAGCCTAGACGAGATCAAGGTTTCTTTTGAAAGAAGCATGGTGTGGAAATAGCCATCCTCTTGCCACAAATATTGTGCAACATGCACTGTCAAAAGCAACATTGATTCAACTGATTTTTTGGATAAGCATCATAATGCAAATACAAAGATGAAATGGTACCAAATTTATCTATCTCAGCAATCACTTGGATTAGTGTGGCAGGTGTGTATGCTACCTAAATTCATCCTATTTAATGTTTGTTCAATGTGCTGAGGCAATCCTGCCAGGCCTGTGGTTGTACTGACCAATTCACTGAAACTGCTCATCAATTCCTTTTGGTATAACTTAAGACTTTGGTATAACTTAATGGCTACTATTTTGCCTGATGAAGCTTTTAGATATGCCCTGATTTTTTATTTTTATTTTGGACATGTCAGAAAACTTCACAAAAACTTGTAGTACTTAAACTTGGCTCAGCACCTATGATTTTTTCCCCCCCTGTTCTTTCAAAGTGTATGGACACAGAGAGATTTAGAAGGTTGGATTTACTTGACCAATGCTCCCTTTCTGTCTCTGTTTTTATCTCCCGGAATATTTCTGAAGAAGAGAAACACAAGAGTCACAAATCCTTTGCTCTGATGCGTGGTACATGCCTTTTGAATGACATTTTAAAGGCTCTGAGCAGCAGTTGGGTGAGGAAGTGAGGAGAGTTGGTCTGGTGTTAAATTAGTGCTTATGAGACTCATGATTGACTCCAGTTGGCCTCCTGCCTGTGTGGACTCACGTGGCACCACCCAGTATTCACCAGAGCACTTTGTGCAAGACCTGAGGGAGGAGAGTTCCTCCCTTCTCCATCTCCCACAGCCTGTGCAAGACAGAACAATTTGACATCTGTGTTGATTTTCCAGGTACAGCGACTGGTACTTGTCTGAAGTTTTGAGATCAAAGTGGGTGAGACAAATCTACTGCAAACAACCTGCATGAATCAAGAACTTATTTCAGCTGATTAAAACCTTGTTTTGTCCCCACTTCACCCCAGGTCATCAGATGGGTTACATGCCTGTTGTTCCCATAGAGCAGCTTGACAGCTCACTTTGGAAACAGTCTTTTAGGAACAGTGAGACTGTCACGGTCTCTGTGCTGAGGCAGAACTCTGATCAGATGGAAATAACAGTTTAGCTCAGTGCATTATACATCACATTTATAAAGCTGACTTTGACTTTACCAGGACAACAGGAGCCTTGTCTAAGCACTTGTCCCCAGGACTGGCACTAGTTATGAGACTGGGCTTGCTCTTAGACTTTCACTGGGGAAAGATTTAGCACCAGGAAGTTTCCATTTGCTTGCCTGCTTGTGTAATGGATGGTAAGTCTCTCTCTTTACTATTTCAAGTTTTTCCTGGCTCAGACAGCAGCATCTTGTAATATCATAACATCCTTTATTTAGATCCATGTGAGGAGGAACTCAGGTTTATTGTTTATTTATGCTTGGAAGTGGGTCAGTTTCTTTCAGCACAGCTTTCCTTCGGCATAGGGGTGAGAAGCGACTGACTTACCTCAAAATGAGGCAAATTAAGTATTGGCAAAACTAAAAGTAAATCTGATTTCACTGTCAGACTACCTTAAATGATTACTTGATCTACCGATTATTGGAGAAATTATTTCAAAAAGAAAAAGGCTTGACTAGGTTTTGTGTTTAAAACTTGAACAGAACTGTGTTATCAGACTTCTTTCACAGCAAACCTCTGTTAAAATTTTCCTTCCTCTATCGTTTTTCATGTATCTCTGCATTTCCAGATTCTGATCTGTAACTGGCATGAACGTGTCTGCTTGGGAAGTTTGATTGTTGCAGTAGGTGCCTGATAAGCATCCTTACCTGGTGATGATATAGCTAACCTATCATAAACTAAACCTCTTTCTAGTCTTAAACCCATATCTTATCTTAAATGAGTGGTGGTCACAGATGTAAATACTAGAGAATCATGGTGACACTGAGGAAGACTTCTGTAAGTGCTTCCTTTTTATATGAGCATCTCTGGTTGGGGTGCTCAGAAAGAAAATTTCTGTGTTAGAAATTATAGTGAACCAAGTGCTGCAGAGGTAAATGACAGGATTGGTGAAAATACATCATAGCCCTACTAAATACTTTGAGTTCACATTCAGCAGTAAACACCATTAGTTTATAACGTGGTTGATGCTTCTGTTTATAACTTAGGATGTTTGTTTTCACTGACCCACAGGGATCTCACATGTTTGGTGCTTGTTCTTTGAGCTTTCTATAAAGACATCTGGCAATATGAATCTTCCTCTCTGGAACTTGATGGCAGGGCCAAGCTGAGTTGTCTTTCTCAGCTTTAGCTTTGGCTACGCTCTGGTTTCGTCCTGTGTGTGGTGGGGACAGAACTGGAATGGATCTCTGTCGTGAGCTAGCTGATGTCACCTTCAAGGCCACTTTTCTGCCAGTAGGGCAGTGCCCTTGACATTTCAGGTAACCAGAGTGTGAAGGGTCCTCTTCTCAAAGCTGTAGGGTAGTTGGGCAGACACAGAAGTCTCTGTAACCTATTAATTATTTGCCTTTTTTTAGGTTCCAATTGCTAGAAAGCATCTTAAACGTTGTCAGGTGAGTCTCCTGCTCCCATTTAATCACAGACAAGTCTCCAGTTGACTTCACTAGGGCAGAATCCAGCCCATTGTGCTTGTGGCTTTGTTTTCCAGAACTCAACTGAGACCACTAATTCACTGCACCCAATTCAAAAGGTTTATTAAATTGACAGCTTTTTCAAAGAGGAAAGTTGTTCTGCACAGGCTTTTTCTTGATGTTGTCTCAGACTCAGTTTTGTTGTTTCTTTTTAAGTCTCTGTTAGATTTGAAGATAAATCTGTTACATTTCAGAAAGTTAAAAGGAAAGCAATCTGTACTTTAAAAAATAATATGACTCCCTGCTCCAAAGTTAAAAGTCCTAGTAAAGAGTGTGCTGTAACCCTTCATACAGGAGTGGCAAATGGCTTTGAGAGATCCATCCAGGACCTTGCTCCCCTGCAGAGGGATTGCTCCATACACTGCTGGCCTTGCCAGCCCCAGCCTGGTCCCTTTGACCACAGCAGGAGCCTTTCCAGTGGCTGTGAGGTGACAAGCTCTAAAGCCACATTTCACCCCCAGCCACTAAGCAAACTCTTTAGATTGAATTATGAACTCCCAGTCCCTCTTACTTAACTTTGCGAAGTCAATGTGAGTAGTTCCATAGAAGTTTAAAAAAATAAGTATTGTCAGGTTGAATTGCTGGACGAGAAGTTACAGTGAGGTCTTCAATGTCTTTGTTTACAGCTATTCTGCATAATGATATAAGGTGGGATTGAATCCAAGACACTGCTAAACACTTTATCAACCCTATCTTATGGTCTGACCAAATATACTTTGTGATCTATGAGGAACACTTTTAGCTGATTGCAACTGCTCCTTCTAACCTTAAAATCAAGACAGAATTATTTGTTTGAAATATTTAAATGCAGATTTCCAGCAACTGCAAAGTTCTTTTTGTCCTGCCTAGTTAGAAGAGAATCATCTACCACTAAATTAATTTCCAGTTTTGTTACTACTAAAAGACCTCAATATGGTTATGGATATGGCATTAATTTCTGCACCCTGTGTTGAATGCAAGGAGAACAAGTGATCTTTAGGTAGTTCGTATTCCACAGCGGGACACATTCCAGTGAAAAAGTCCAGCCACCAAGAAAAAGGTGACTATGGGGACCAACATAAAAAAAGGGGACCTTGAGTTATTTCATTTTTCATTCTGTATTTAAAAGCCATATTTTCCCTTGTGAGTCAACTGGTATGTCATAGGACCAAAATTTATATCTGAAAATGGGGACCGGAATGCAACTGATAGGGGGGAAAAACAAACAAACAAAGAAAAATAGCTGCAAGATCTTCAACTTCTATGAACTTTCATGGTGTTTTTGAGCACCAGAAACTGGTCAGGAGAGTGAAATGTTCTCTCTGAAGGACTGAGTTTGTTAAGTTCAAAATACAATGATAAACTCAAAGGGCTTGATCCTCAAACTACCATTTTCTTAAGCAGTTTAAATATTTTATCAGTTGGATTTAATATCTACATATATGAATTACATCTGTAATAGAAAGATAGAAACACAATAGAAAGATCCTATGTTATTTCATTAATGAGGTAGGAAAACACTGAGAATTAAAAATATAATCTGCTATAAAATAGATGTGGAAATCAGGGCTATACTCAAAGTGCCACAGTAAATAGCCCTCGGATGAAAAGTATAGCAGATTTTCTTCTCTTTCAGGAAACATAAAGCATAGCTATGGCCAAAATCAACCAGCAGGAAAGATTCTGATGTACAATCTGCTTTGTTTTGTGTAGTTTCATGCTTTCTTAATGCCACAGTACCTTCCAGCATACATAAACCAAATGATAAACTGTCTTAGATGACTGTTCTCTATCAGTGTGTCCCCAAGAAGAAACGTCATATTAAAGTAGTTAGGCTTTTCTTTTTAAAATTTGTTCAAACAAATTTGCATGGAGGAGAAACTTCAGACATAGTAATGTTTTACATTCTGTTAATATGTATTGCTATTATGTTCAATAATTTTAGTCTATTTTTATCTTAGGATGTGTTTAAAATGCTGACAGGCAGAAATCATCTTGGTAACTGGGCAAATTTTACCTTGAATTCCTTGACAGCTCATAAATATGCAACTATGTGAATTTTGTTAGAGTAATATTAGGAAGTATGGATATACTTTCAATCCAGATCAAATATGCATCTTCATATACAAACTAGGTAGTTAAATCATCCCCTGGTAGAATTTGAGACAGTAGCAAGAGAGGTGACCCATGATGCCAAAAAATCAAGAAATACTTGAGATGTGGTTTATTTCAAAGGTTGACTTTGTGTGAGAAATTCCAATCCTTGCCAGATGAATCCAAGAAGAGGAGCAGAGACCTTGGGGTATGTAGAACGTGATTTTATAATTTATGGTTCTAAAGGCAACTTAAATGAGATATTACCTGTGAAAGCATGGGAACATTTAAAGGACATTTGTGTTTCTGCTTGGAATTTGACTAGCTTATTGAGTACAAAAGTCACAGAACTAATTATCAAATCAAAGATATAGTGTATTTTTTCTGGATTTGTAAACATCTATCCTAGTTCCAAATTAACAACACTGAGTACAGTAAATTAGTCCTAGAATATTAGGTAGGTACTGTGTTATATATGTAAACCATGGGGGGTTTTGTTTGTGGGATTTTTTTCTTAATAGTGTCATTTAATAAACTAGGCCAGGAGTCTAGAATTGTCAGTAATATTATAGAATCATAGAATGGTTTGAGTTGGGAGGGACCTTAAAGATCATACAGTTCGACCCCCCCCTGCCATGGGCAGAGACACCTTCCAATAGACCAGGTTGATCAAAGACTCATCCAACCCGGCCTTGAACACTTCCATGGATGGGGTATCCACAGCTTCCCTGGGCAACCTGTGCCAGAGCCTCACCACTCTCACAGGAAAGAATTTCTTCTGTAGATCGATCCTACATTTCCCCTCTTTCAGTTTGAACACATTGCTCCTTGTCCTATCATTATATGCTCTTGTAAATAGACTTTCTCCATCAGTAATAAATGTCCCTAGAACTCAATGGCTGTCTCTAATTAAGGTGATTAGCTCTCTTCTGTTGCAAACTTGATCCTGAGATGAAAAGCCTCCAGCTGTTGGTGCTATGTTGTATAAAAGTTTTGATTTGTTAGAAAGAAGAACATCTTAAAATTTTACACAAAAAGCAGCTCAGCTTGCTGAGTGGGTGAATCAACTGGTGATGGTCTTTCCTCTGCCACATCAGTCAGTGGCTGAGGCTCCTCTTGCTCTGCAAAGCCATTGGAATGGATGAGCAATATCTGAGGGACTAGAGAAGAGGTCTCAAATGGTCTCAATAAAATTAGAGAACATGGGGCAATATTCAAATGCTCTTTCATGAGCTGCACTGATCAAGTGCTGTTTCCTAACTAATACAAAACTAATTGCTTGAAGGTCACATATGATGAAAATAACCAGGGATTGCATCAAGGACAAAGACCACCATCATAAAAAATATTTAAAATTAAAAATTTAAATTTCTATTTAACACTGGGTGCAGAAGTTATTAGAAGCTGGGAACATTATTCTCTCTATGCATGAGACTCAGAACACACCCCTCAGTACATTTTGTTTCAGCTCCTGTGGCAGCTGCCTGAGTTTCTGTCACTCTGTCCATTCTGCCAGTCGACATGGGAAAGCCATTAAGTGTAATGGGAGCAGAGAGAAACCAAACCAGATGGTACTGATGCTCCCTGTCAGCACTAGCTGTGTTTTGAGGGAGGGATTGCTTGGGACTGCATTTGGTCTGGTCCCCTCTAAAGGAAATCCCCAGGATCCCTGTCATTTGCCTCTGTCCAGAGGGCTGATCTCCTCCAGGCCCTGGTAGAGGCTGGAGGATGTTTGGTGCACATCTGGAACAATTTTCAGTTTCCTCCTAAGGAATCCAGTCCATGTGTAGTGCAATAACTCTGTGAATCAAACTAATATCCAGCAAGTGGGCACGACTAGGGAATTTAACTCAAAACTGTCTGACTGCTCTGAATCAAAACAAATGTAGGTGTCATATCGTCTGCTCTTTGTTGAACTTTGCACTGCTAACATGGTAAAGAAGGTCTATCTTCAGAAACAAAAATAATGTATGTATTTTAGGCAATGATGCATAGCTAATTTGCAAACCAGAATTTTGAAAAAGGAAAAGAAAACTTTTGCAATTAACCTTAAATGTATGTTCACATCTAAATAGGGTCATGAGACCTGTCTAAATAGGAAACCTTTATATCTGTTTGAATTAATTTGCTTTATTTTTCTAAATGCAAGTTATCACACATGAAAAGCATTATTTTAATTAGCATAACTGATCTAAAATCTTTTGTTCAACTTCATTTCACATTGCTATAACCAGGGATTTTTTTTTTTTTCTCCTGACATGGGTACAACTCAACTTTTTGGAAATAGTCTTCTCAATAGTCTTGGAGAGGGAGAAAAATCTTTAGAGACTCAGAGTCTGACTCTCATATGCTTTTGCACATAAAAATGGAATGACACGTATCAGTACTGAGCCCCAATCTGGAAAAAAAGATCTCCAAACAGACATATCTTATTAATTTATTTTCTTTAAAGTCCCTTTCCCAAACCTCCACTACACTTGTAACACTGTCCCCTTTCCCTGCAATATCTGCTTAAAAGACATCTAGAGATTTTTTACAAAATCCCTGCTTTACTTAGAAAAATCTGAATTGTTTCAGGTTTAAATTTTACAAAAGTACATTTTTAGGGGTCAAATGGTTTGAACACAGTTCTGAACACTGAATGCACTAGGAAGCACTTCAACACTCTAGGAATTTAAAATCACAGAGCAGGTTAGTTCACACCCTCTTTTGAATGTCTAGCAAAGGAAAATGTGCTGTTTGTGTAACTCTTAGTGGAAGCTCTCCTGCATGCTACCAAAAGGTCATTTTTATTAAGTTCTTCATGTTGCCATGTGTGGCAGCATATATGTAGTGTATAGACAGTATGTATGTAGTATGAAGGTGGCTAATCAGAGCTTGCTATGCAATTCTTAGTAGAGTATGGGAAGGAAGTGAGATCAAAGTGTGAAGGGCAAGGTTCAGGAAGAACCAAATGGAGAAAGTGCAGTGCGAAGAAGGGTGGAAAAACAAGTAAGCTCCTCTCTGCCCCAAGGAGTGCAACAGTGGGGAACCAAATGCTCTGCAGGGTTTGGGTTTAGAAAGGAGAAGGCAGGGAATGCTGACTTGCTCAGTGGAAATCCTGACTAAATGTCTGGTTGACTCATTTCTCCGATAGTCATGGAGATTGCTCCTGTCTAGTTTTCTCTATGCAGAGACATTCTTTCCCCTGCTTTACTAGGGCCCTGAGAGATAGCAAAGAAGATGTCATCTCAAGCTAATTCTATAAACACTGCTATCAGAAAAGACATTTTAAACTATCATAAAAAGACCCATTGTGCAACTGGAGTCTTGGAACACGAGTGGGTTATAGCTCAACCATTGTTAAAGGTTAATGTTCCTATCATTGCATTCCTTTTTCTAGTTCCCATAACCAGGCTGTAATGATAGATAAATATATGAGCTATTTCTTTGTGTTGGCACAATCACAATTCAGAAAGACATAGTTTCCTAAGTTATTTTTAAACTAATATGCTGGTTTAGAGCTAGATGAACAAACCCATCTTTTTTAAGAGAAAGGAGAAAGACATTTTCTGTTGCTTTTGCAGAAAGTAAGGGTTTTTGTGTATCAAGACAGAGTAACAGCTTTATGAAGTCAACTCATGAACTGTAAAGGAAATGAATTAAAACAATAACATTAATTTACTGTTGCCAAATATTAACTGATCTGGTACTTTCCACAATTATTTTTACTGTTGTACAATAATTTGCACGTCTTTGTCATTGTTTTGTATTGTTATGTTCCTGTAAGTGCTGGATGCTGATTCCAGGGCAGAAATTCTATTTACTGTTAGCTGACTGAACAACAGAGTCCGTACATCTCCCTTCTCAGCTCTTTCAGTTTTCATGCAAGGAGCAAAGTCATGCCTTCTCTATTTTGGTGAGTTGCTGTGCTCCTTCATTAGTGCACAGAGTGCTTTTTGTCAGTGAGGTACTGCAATAAAATATTATAACTTCTATGCAACTCTGCAGGTTGAGACCTGAAACTTTTCTTATGACAGGACAAGAGTAGAGCATCTTAGTCCAGGCTTTCTTTAGAAGTCAGGAGCAAGACTATTCAGTCTTCACAGAATAGTCTTCATCAGATCTAGAGAAGCTTCTGAGTTTCCATAAAATTCCTTTTGCCCAGCACTATTTGTCTGCTTGACCATCTGCAAAGTCACAGGTGCTTTGGAGCTGGTAGGTCCGAGCAATGGATCTTGTGCATCGTTTAATCTGTGTTTTAAAAGCAACTTTCCAGTGAGTCTTTAGCACAGCTGAGCTGTGCTCTGTTCAGGAAGATTGAATGCCATTTTGCTGCTACTGCTTACAGGTTTTCTGATTCAGGGACAAACTGAGAGCAAGAAGCAGGCCAGCTGCAGCTACTTCCTATTTTTGGAGTCCAGTCCACTGGATCTCTTTCTGAACTAAAAGTAATCCAAATAATTTTTTTCCCAGGGAAAGAAAGCATTCTCTTAACTCTTTCCTGGCTTGTGGTGGTTTTGAAAGAAAGTAAATAATTCTCTCTTAAACAGTCTCAAGGAAAACACCTGTGAAAGATGAGTCAGATGAGACATTTTAATAGCATGGCTCCATGGCATGGATATATCCTGGTGAAAAGAGCCACTCAAACTGGAGTTCCAGATGGTGTTTGAGTAGATGGCCTTGGTTCCCTGCAGAGATTCAATAATCAGACTGCTCATTAGAGCATGTGTTAGATGTCCTTAAGCAAGAGATGGATGGGGAGCCCTGTTAAGGAAATTGTTGTGATTTTTTTGTTTGGTTTGGTGTTTTTTTTTTTTTTTTTTTTAAAATAAGTAGAAAGTTATAAGGTGCTTATGTAATTGATTTATGTATATTA
>JAWWEE010000040.1:71117637-71302580 GCA_035221455.1 Xenops minutus
TATCAGGTAGAGGTTTTCTAATCCTGTTTATTTCTTCAGCTTTAGAGAGCCATAGCATGGCCTCTACCACTGCCACTTCTCTTGGGCCTGAGAGACACTTGGGCCACAAATTGCCTCCACTTCCCTTTCAAGATGACATGTTGTCCCATTGCCTCCAGGGGCAGAGGAACAATTGCCCCCATGACTGCAGTGTGCCCAGCAGCTGAAGGCACAAAGACAACTGGTTTCCAAGAGCCATTACAAGTTGGTCATGCAATTGCTGCAGGACAGGAAAGAGGTCAGACCAAGCATTCAACTGGCATAAATCAGTCCAGCTTGTCACTAGCTTTAATGGAACTGGTTGATTTATATCAGTCAAGAATCTGACCTATCACAGACAGAGGTGGAAAATGTAGTGCAGTTGTCTTAAGTGGGAGTTGTGCTCTTCTGTCACGTGTGTAATATAACTGAGTTCCTGCAGCTGTGGGAGCTGCATCTTGGATTTCCCCACTCTGGTGTTCTAAAAATTATAGCAGAGCTTTTCAATCACACAGCATTTTTGGTTTATGCTATTGCCATTATGGCATCTGAGCTTGGCTAAACATGTGGTTGTAACTTTATTACACTTTTTCTAAAGTTAATTTCACCCTTGATGGCTTTCACCTTGATAAATTGCATCATAAATGGACATAGGCGAAAGCTGGAATCTTCTAGCATTAGTCTAAAATAACAGGTTTAATGGTTTTACTTTACATATAATAGTTACAGGATTTGATCCAAAGCCCAATGTGAAGAAACTCTCATCTTCAAAAGGCCATTTTAAACAGACATTGCCATTGCCGGTGCCAAAAGATTCAAGTTGTTTATTTGCAGTCTTATCTTCAGAACAGTTTCTTAGACACTCAAACACAAATCCTCAGAGGGATTTGCTCAAAAAGCCTCAGACATTCAGCTCTTCCAAGAAAGTCCAAGGTGCACAGACTCCATGTCTAACATCCAAGAGTCAGTACCATGAACTGAAAAGCAGCCAGTGCTTTTCGTATCAGCAGGTAGAGAGGATAAAGGGCAGCATGTATCTGGAAAGGAGGGGAAGTACTCTGTGCTCAGCATCACTGCTATCCACTTGGGATTCATGGCATTGGACTCCCTTGTGAGTTGTGAGGGATCAGAGCTTTGGATCCCCTTAGAAGCTGTTATGGCTTTAAAAATAAACCTGGTATTTCCTGACTGTGCAAAATTTGCATATTTCTTGACTGTTCGTGTATCAACACGGAGATATTAATCAATAGTATCAGATAGTGTCTTCAAATCATCTTTGCCTCCCAGAATTTTTTTTGTTCTTATCGTTATCAGTTTTATGAGTATTATGTATCTCATGAATGCTAGCTAACTAGGCTATATAAAGATATAAATCTTAGAGCTGTGAGAACTGAAAAGACACTTGCAAGCAGTTATGCCATAACTATATCAAAATAAAACAAATAGGGGCCAAAGTCTAGACATTTGCCTTTCAGTTATGTGATTCTTATCTCTGTCACTCAGTTTCTCCATGGAGATGGTCAGTCCCCCCAGAAGAAAAGATAAAAGGTCAGCAGCAGAGTTGGCCAAACCATACAGTTTAAACCGGTGTTGTATAATTTTTCCGTATTGAGTTCATTAAAAATTTAAGGCCAAATTAAGCATTATTTTCTCTGATAAGCCTTCTACATGTTTCACTAGTAGCTCTTCTGCTTTCTGATGAGCCCAGGTCTGGATTCAATACCATTTAGAAAACAGCAAAATGAGGCTAATTTCCAGATAAGCAAAAGTTGGACACAGATATGGAAACTAAGTAGGGACTATACTCTGTAGGTTGGGATTCAAGAGAAATTTCAGGGTATCACAGTCAAGTCCACACTCTCCAGCTGGCTTCACACATCCTTTGGCAGGGAATGCACTTTTCAGGATTTTCAGAGTCTTACAGATGTTTCAACACTGTGCCGTTTCAGGACATGCCATTACTGTTTCCTTCCTGGAAAGGGAAGATGGGGAGTTAGATGGAGTTAAGGCCATGCAAACTTGAGACCTTTTGAATGGCTTCTCCTCTGAGTACACAGTGTATTTTTGCAGAGTAGTGCTGGTAGCCTTTAATTTCTTCTGCAGAATTTGACTCAGTGACTTGAACTAAGGGCTTTTTATGAATTAACACACAATGTAAGTAAAGAATACCTACAGTACAGAAAACTGGTCAAGAAATAATTTTATGTAGAGCTAAGAGCATGCTATGGCGTCAGAGCATATTCAATTTGCTGTTACATTTGCAGTCCTACAGAAGCCTCTGAGTATTGTCACATGAGGTTAGGAGAATTTGGACTCCTAAGTGGATTTTACAACCACTGAGAGATATATCATGAAGAGCTTTGGATTCTGTAGAGGAGTTTTTGTCCTCATAACATATGGGGGAGGAAAGAGTAAAAATAGCCAAACATATTTTTGGAGAAAACAAGATCAAGATAGCAGGGTTGGTGCTGACCAAAAGTCTGATGATTGGTAGAATTGTCTGTTTTTCCTAAATGCTTCTTTGTGTTTCCATGGTGTTTTGCTTTAGGAAGAAAACTGGTGGAAGTTTCATTTTTTGGCACTGGAAACTGGAAAACCTCAGAATACAGGTGATCTCTTGTTTCTTTAATGTCAGGCAAACAGGAAGAATGATGGAGAATTCCTGTGCTTGCATATTTCTTTCCAAAATCCTGTTGCCTTACGACATGTTAGATGGCCAGCTCAGATGCTTTCATAAAATTGGACTAGTGCCTTCATTTAGCTGTCTAGGTAAGTTTGTATTGCATTCATTGATGTCATAACATTCCAGCCACATATTTTGATTTTTTTTTCTTTTAACTTGAAAGCATATTTATAAAGTGTATTATTTTTATTTAATGGTTCCTCCTTTTGAAAACTCTGGATAACCATTAATGTATGGGCACTAGCGGTGACTCTTTTGTACCAAGTATTTACATTTTCAGTACTGGACAGAGTTTGTTTAAAGTAAAGGCAGTTTTATATACTTGAGCTGCAGACAATTCTCTTGATCTTTTCTTTTTTGAGGGGAATATGACAATAATTCTTAAGAACAAGTATTTTCAAGAACAAGAGGATCACATGATCAGAGAATGGCAGCAGAGTTGCCCACAACACCTAACAAAGATGGCTCAGAGGGTGTTTTTATTAGGTGGTAGGTAAATTTGCATGATACTTGGAGGCAAAAAGGAAATGGTTAAGATATGGTACAAATATTGCCTGTTGATATGTAAAATGAGAAACTGGTTCACATGGGTCCTTATGAATTGGCAAGTTCAATGAAAACATATTTTCACTGTTTCCAAAAATTTTGCTGTTTTGAGAACACAAGAGATTTCAATTTGCTCAAGCATAACCACAACGTGTTTTTACAACCAAGTTCATGATTCCCAGCTCAGTTTGCTCCCTACTTCATCAATTCTCTCCCACCATGATTTCTTGTTGCAAACAGAGAGTCAAGACCTATGAATAAATCCCCTGCTGTCACCTCAGACATATTGTTTTGAGATTGTTTTCTAGCTTATTACCATGTTGAAGTCTCACAGTCATGTTTCTCTCTCCAAATTCTAATGTTATTTCTGAGCATTTTTTTCTTGAGTGCTTGAGACTGTTGACAGAAAACCATTTGCTGAAGAGCTCTATCAACACCACTCATAAGAATGCCAGAGTCAAAAGGACAGAGGATGGTATCTTTATAAATTGAAATATTTGAATCTATAAGAATATTCATTGTCTCCTAGAACCACATGATTTCACCCTAAATTGCTTCTCTAGCATTGAGTGAAACAGAAGTAGAAGTTATTTCTTCTTGGGCAATTCTTGGTTTGCAATTAATTTAGGTGGGAATTGAGGCTATTACTGTCGCTTGGAATGTTTCTCTCTCTATTAGATCTCCTTCTCCCAAATTGCTCATCTAGTGTGCTTATAATCACAATTAGTCTCCCACAGGGGTTTTCTTTTGGATGTCTTTTTAAAGAAAGTGATTTATGAGATTATCCTATTAAAGTAATGAAAATGTGCTTTATTGCAAGACAGACGTGGTTCAGCCTCTCTTGTAACCCTTACTTGAAGTGTTGGAGCCAGTGACTACCTTTTCAGGGGTTGTCTTTAGTGAAGTTTTCATGGGAGCTGTGTTCTGTCTGGTATTCATGTAGGTGTGTGAACACAAGCAGAAAAAGTGAGTGCCAGCCCAAACATTTTAAGCACCTTCTGATACAACCTCAAGAGGCAAACAATATTTGAAGCTTTGAACTATAGTAATTTAATAACCTACCACTTCTAAGCCTGGCACTTGACATCTTGCATCCACTGATATTGGGAGATGAGGGACTTGGCACCTGAAACATTAAAAATCCTTCTCCTTGAAACTCACAGTATCTGTGCTATGCTGGGATACAAATTTTGTTTAAAATTTCATATCTGCCCTCCAGAATTTGGCCTGTTAGCATCTGAGATTTTGGATTCAGGCTTTTTGCTAGTGGATGCATTCTCTCCCTTTATGGGCCCTGTAGAGTACTGCAGTTAAACAACCTGAGCTGTTCCTATGCTCTAACATTTTCCTTCCCTTGGTCCTGGATAAAAAACATTGAGAAGTAGCATATTTCAAACCCACTAGAAAATAACTTTTGACATATGATAGTTAAAGCTTAAGCTAGTTCCTATCTTATCCCTCTGTGTATTTATAATCCCTCTTGAATTCCAGCACATTTTGTTTTGACATTTTTCTCAAGAGTTACCAAGACTAATATGAGTAGTTTCAATCTACACCAAAACTTTGATACAAAATAAAATACACCAAAGATTTAAATTATATAAACTGCTATGTAGTGAATACTTAACCATGTAGTGGCAGGAGAGCTCAGGGAACTAGTTTCAAAATGAAGTTTTCTTCATCTTCACTATCTGATATAATGCATTTAGTCAAATTAGCTATGATTTTAAACCATGGAGCAGAAAGTACTGAATGTACAAGCCATCCTTAAATGCTTTTTTTGGTACAACAAACAAACTCAGGCTTTTTTTTTTTCACAGGTCACCCTCCTGCAGGAGCTCTTTTAGCAGACCAAGTGCCTTTATGGCAGAACCCCTTTGTTCTCCCCTGTGTGGGACATCCCATCACTTTTTTCAGGCTTAAAACTGAAATTACCCTCACCACGATTACACTGGGGATAATCAGCAGCTTCTCTGGTAGTGAAAAGTTGTCTGAAACAACTGGTAATTTTACAAGACTAACCAGTACTTTTATTCTCTTCCACACCCCACACCCCCCTAACCTTCTTTTGTTGCTCAGTCTTTCAAAGCCATTTCAACAAAGCATAGACTTGCTTGCTACATGGCCAACACAAGCAGTGCTCTTTCCTGTTCCTTACTCACCATATTCCCTGCTTTTGGAGGGCTGGCCATTCCAACCTGGCAGAGGGAAGCAGCAGCTGCTGCCCCAAAATGCCTGTGAGCAGGTGCTTGCTCTTTGCCTCCTCATCTCCTCTGATCTGCCTTCCACATGGTGTGTGCAGCATTGCACCACATAGACTAAAAATGTTGAATTGTGTCAGCCATTCTGCGATAAAATCCCTGAGTTATCTCATCCCCTTGGAGACCTTTTCCTGAGGGAAGACAGGGAGCTGTGCCCAGATGTCCTCTCAGATGTATTTTTTAAAGTATTTCTAGGCAAGGCTGAATAGACACTTGTGGACAACCGTACCTAAATGCATTTTAGTTCAGCACAAGACTAAACCACGGTATAAATGTCTTCAGATTTAAAGTCTTCTTAGGAAAATTGCTTGGATCTTATGTTGGGAAGTACTTACAGCCCTCAACTTGGAGGTTGGGCACCTATGTCCAAGGCACCGTGTCCTGCTTGGAACCCATCCTTGTAAAAGAGATATGGGCAAACTGGAGCAGTTTAAACAGTGCCATCAACTGTTTTGAGCAGAATGTTGGGCCAGATAGGGCCCTATGGGCTTCCATAGGTCCTTTGGCCTTATATTATTCTATGGTGCATTGATCCTCTCAATTTTATGTTGATGATATTTTCAATATGGGTGTCAGACTGTTGAAAATTATGGTACTTTCAGTGTATGAAGGAAAACAACAGTACACAGCCTATTGCTGCAGAAATTAGCGTGGGGAAAAGGATTTAGGGAGGTGATTGCAAAGGGTTGTGCTTCTCACTGAACCAGGAATCAGTAATAGAATAAGCTCTACTATCATCTTTATTCTTTATCTTGTGCTTCAGTCACAGAGGTTTGTATACAAACAAAGGAAAGAGACACTATATGATGGAAGAATCATTTGCTTTTAAGTCTCCAGTCGATTGATTGTGCAAATAAAAGAATGTCTAAAATGCAGAAATGCAGTCTTAATTTCCTAAATTATGCACTCATCCTTTTAAACTTTTTTATTGAATTGAGATGTCTAGCTTCACTATCATATTGCAATTAAGCATGATTGGTGTGATTTTTGGTTTAATTGCTAATTTTTTAAAGAATCTTGGTACTATTGCAGGGGGGGTTGGGTCAAATTTCACATGAATTTCCTTTATAATATCTTGCAATATTGCTGTACACACTGTGAGAAATTGCAGTCAGATCAAAATTAGTTTAGGAGACCAATGCATCTGTCAATATTACATTTTTTCCCCCTTTCTACAGAAATGTAACATAAAATGTCATTCTAATTGCATAATTCTTTCCCTCTAGGACAGATTACAAAAAGGAGGCATCTTTCGAAGGACTTATTATGGTTGTTTCTGAGTTCTGTTACAATTGTCTGAGGTCCCAGTCAAAATCATAGTTCTGATATTCTAAGCATTAGTTTAATACATAGAAGCAGTTCTTGCTCAGGGAACTCATATTGAAAAGGCAATGCAAATAGTTGAAAGAAAATGTATTATCCATTCCTTTAAAGGCATCTTGAATTTTATCTTCAGTGCAAAAAGGCAGCACAAAATCTGTTCTTGACACAAGGCTGCTAACTGAAATTAAAATTCTAGTGAATTGGCGGAGCAAAAGTCATAGTTATCTGAAAAGATGTACCTGCCATGGTGAAGATGAGATTAGCCAACATAAAATGTGCTGCCTACAATGCTACTTTGACAGAAATTACTTGATGTAAAAACATCATCCTTCCAACCCTCCCTACCATCCACCGTTGTTAATACCTTAGCAAATGGTTTTAGTGCTGCTTACAAGACTTTTTGTAGTGAGCAAGAATGAACTCCTGTCTCGAATGAGAAGCAAGCTAAATGCAAATCATCACTACAAAAAATTAGATGTATCTTTGTACAGATCTTCCTTATCCTGTGAAAACATACTGCCTGGTTTTGAACTATATCTTTATGAAAGTGACCATACAAAGGGCATTTGCTTGAAAAATGCAATTAATCCCATATTTTCTTTCCCTCTCCAATTGATTTTAACCACATCTCCATGTGTAATAAGTCTAGTTCATTGCCATTTCCAAAGTTAAATATTGCTTCTGACACTAACTCTCCAGATAAGAGAGGATACCTCCCACCAAAAACCCACATGCAGAACTAACTTTCTCATATAACAGAAACAAACCAAATTAATTACTCACATTTCAATTGTATTATAGGTCTTTACAATTTATTCTAATTCTATTCCATCCTTTTTTGGTTCTGATGGGGTGCTCTTCTTTGCTATTGCTGACCCACTTCCAATAGTGCATTAAGCTATGTGATTAACATCTGTCACATGTTGTTTGTACTCTCATCTTCTCCCCAGGGATGGAAGTGTGTGCAGTGAAGTGTTGTGTTAATTTGTTATTTTAAATATGCACGTTGTTGTGTATTTATTAATGAAGGCAAGATTGGGAAAATGGGCCTTACATTTGGACCAAAAAATGATTAGGTTTGTGAAGCATTTTTTTCCTCAGCCCTGAAGTCAAATAATAATATTGTGAGTAAAATTAATGTAGAGACTTCATTTTATAGGAGTAATATTATGTCACATATTCTTTTTACAGCCTTTATCAGTGCTTTGTTTCACTACATCTGTTCTTACAGAAATGCATGTCTCCTTACCAGTGAATTATCCCGAGTCCAAAATGTTTTTTGGATCACAGAATTCTTTTATCTCCAGTAGCAACACTGAAAATATCATAAGCACATATATGTATGGTACTATCTAACAGTATTTTAACCTTAGAAGAATTAGTACTGCTAGTATAAAAACAGTCCTTCATCAGGAAGAGATGGGCACAGCTTTACAGCAGTTTAATTTTTATCTTATTTTTCCTCATTTGTGGTTTCTGAAGTGGTTCCTCATGCAACTGGTCTTTGCTTTCCTTGCTCATTTTTTTTGTCCAGTTTATTTCTGGTCGTCTTGGCCTATGTAAAAGCTAGAAGCTGCGAGCCATTAGCTTTTAAAAATATGAAAACTTGTTTTTGTAGTTATTGGGCTGTTTCAGACTGAAGTGTTGGAAACAGCTGGGAGGCTAATCAGTAACTTTCTGAGAAATACTAATTAATGAAAAATTTAGTGGTCTGGATTGCTTTCAGCACAAGAGGCTTGTTCCTTGTCAGGTTTCTATATCCGCTGGATGTTTGCTTTGTTATCCTAAGAGCACTTTCTAAATGGAAAAAGGAAAGTTTGAAAAAGAATGCATGATAACAGAAAATGAGAAGATTATAAATATGAACTCTGGCTCTCTTAAACGGAATGGCTAAACTCTAATTAACCTCATTGAGGCCAGAATTTCATCCTGAAGGTTTCTGATAATGTTTTTCAAGATATAAAAAGCAAGTGTGAAGGAATATTATTATCAATGCTATATAAAAGTGGAGGATGGCAAGAACTACAATGTATTGGATGTAGTTCACAATGTTTTCTCTGTGTCATTGCAAGTCACTGTCACCAGACTTCCCACATGTGACTGATTTTCTCTGTCACACTCAACTCTTCGAAACAATCATGATTGTGAAATTTGTCATATCAGGTTTCACTACTGCCACTTACATCCCTTCTCCTTCCCTCTTTGTTGCCTGGTCTATTGCTATCCTTCATCTTGTTCTGGTTTTGCCCAGACTAACCCAAAAACTATAAAAATATCCACCAGCTTTGATTCAGGTTATCTCGGTTTTCAAGGCTTAGCAATCTGATTGAACAGTTCCCATTTCATGTTACATTTTTCAAATAAAATCAGACCTCTGACCCACAGTTGATATAGCAAGAATAGCTAAGATTGCAACACAGAGAAGACCTGGATACAGAAGACACTATTTGCTCCACAAAATCCATTTTGTCATTTACCAGGCTAGGCTGAGGAGCTGTCATTCATTGAGCTGCTCTAACAAGACACCTTTGAGTGACCATGTCCTCAGGCAGAGACACCCAAGATTCAACCATTCTGTCAGAAATAAAGCAAGACAGAAGATGGCCTTAAAACTGGACAAGAATTTTCAAAACAAGAGAAAATTCAATTCCTGATGTTAAGCTGAAAGACTGCCAAAACTTCAAGAGCATACTTGAATTAATCTGTCTCTCCTGTATCAGGCACTTAGGAGTCCAGAATGAAAGCTCTATTTTGTGCCATAAGCTCTCTTCGGTCTGCCCCTAGGATTTGGCTCCTGTTTCTGAATCCTCTTATTCTCTGTGGCAGTAGGAGATGAAAGAAATCTTTCTCTTTCAAGAACTTAGTACCACAGACACCTGGGCTACCCAAAAATCAGAGGCCTTTGTGATCTGGGTGCTGGGCCTTCAGCCTCTGTGTCAGGTGCTTAATCATTGAGCCAACAGGAACTTTGTGGATGCACCTAACAGTGAGCATGAGTTACTGAAGTTGCCATTGCTTCCTGTGGAATATTATTATAGGGGTAATTTCTCATGTAGTTAATTATGTCTAATGTCAAATTAGAATTTGCCAGTGTTGATTATAATTGGTTGTGTTTTGCTGCACACGGAAATTCTTAATGCTGCGTTGTTTAAATCATAGTTCTGGATTAGAAGCTAAGAAGGATTCTTTGGAGTGAAGAACTGACAACTGTAATTGTGCAATGGACTAATTGAAGCAGGCTAAGCAATTAAGGAATTCTATTTATAGCTAGAACACATTTCTGACTCTTCTTCCCATCCTTGTTTTTTGTTACCTTATGTACAAGAGAAATAAATAGCAAAACTTGTGTTCCCATAGTCTTAACCAGAAAGAATGAGTGTGTTGCATAAAGGTAGACCCAGTGGGCAACACTGAGGTCTGAATTACACATATGTCAGAATGTGGGTTGATGGTCAAGTTGGGGCCAGGGACAGATTCTGATTTGTGTGAGTCAAAGGACTTGGCAAACTTGTTGAAATTTCTCATCTGAAGTGGAGTGCTGTTCGTACGCTCATCTGCTGGGACAGTGCTCCTCTTGAGCAATGTGGGTCAGCTGCTCCTTTGTGAAAGTTTCATCACTCATCTTGGTCTCAGGAAAGTGACAGACTGTTCCTTAAAGATTCTGGCAACAGCTGAACCTCACTGGAAGAGGGGCCTCTGCACTGTTTGCATAGGGGCCAGGGCCAAACCCATGAATCTGGGTTATGATTCAGGGGCTGGAGTCTGAATAATCTGGAGGAATTTGTACTCAGAGTTCTGGTTTTGGCCTATTGTAACCACTTTCTTGTTTTTATTTCTTATGTATTGATGAGGTATTTGAGCAGTATAAGTCACAAGGAATCAAAAAATATATGGCCCCAATCTGGAGCAAAGAGCATGGGGTTTTGCTCTGTCCTTTGCTTTGTGACCCTAAGAAGACAGGGTTCATTTTTCACGGGAGGGGAGATGATTACCACCAATGCAGAGAGGTATAAGAGATAGTAATGAAACAACTAAGGTCACAGTCCATGGCAAACAGGTGAAATAAAATTTTAGTTACCGTAAAGATAGTAACTCTTTAGCAGCAAGGAATTAGTTCTTGCAAGTTGTGTGTGGCAATTTTGTGTCAGAGCAGGGTGCATAGCAGCAAAAAGTGCTTTGATATCTCTCATGTTCCACTTCTTTTGCTTATTTTAATCATCCTTCTAACTTATACCAAGGGTCTTCTTTTGGATTGCTCTTCCTATCAAAGATAATGTAATTTCTTTGTGACATTATTTCTAGGTCTTGGTATTTTCTTTTAAAAGTTAAAAATTACTTTTCTTATTGTAGAAGCAAATTCCTGTGCATTTTATTTCATACTGCAATTGAAGTTCTTTTAATTTGAAAGACTTTTAAAGGACTGAAATGCTAGTAAGACTTGAAAATTGTTCATTTTTAACTCAATTTTACCTCAGTAATAGGTTAGCATTAGTTTTCAAACACTTATATCCCTTTTCAAGTTCTTAAGTTACACGTTAAGCACAACAAGTTTATGTTCAATTGCCAGCAGTCCAGATAAGATCAGATAAGATTTGCTATTTCCAAAATGACATGAAAACAATCCTTCTTAATCCTCTAAAATTCAAGAAAAAAATAAACAAAAACTCTGAGGTATTTCTATTTGTCTAGACATAAACCCAAGTATTTCTTTTTGTACACTGAAAACTTCTGCTGTTGCTATTACATTAGTATTTAGAGACTAATCAAGGACAGGGTCCCACAGCTGATTTGTGTCCCAACAATCCTACTGCTAGAGATGGGGGAAGCAATGTGGCAAGTTGTTTCCTCACTGTGATCCCCCATGAGGAAGGCTGATTTCTGGATTTAGATTTTCTTCTACCAAGTGACTTTGTTTTCCAGGCCATGTGGCCCTAAACGTGCCACCAGCTCCTTCATCAGCTGGTTTTCTGGGCTTCCTTGGTGAGTAGCTACAAATCCAATGTCACTAAGGTTTGATCCAAAGTAGCCTTTTGTCCTTCTGCAAACATTTTCTGCTTTGCAGAACAATCAGTTGTTTGTGTTGGCTCTCACTCCAGAGAGAGATAGTCATGAAGCAGAAGTACTGCTCTTCCTGTGAGAAGCCCAGAGAGTTTGTAGCCTTGATAAAGAGGAGCCAAAGGCTTGGGGAACCTTCAGTGGGCACAAGAGGGTGCCCTGGCCTATGTGCCAGCTGGACCTGCTGGGGAGGCAGCCCTGTGCCCCCAGAATGCTGGACCTCACTCTCTGAAGAGAGCAGAGCAGACCCAGGTCCTGCCACTCTGTTTTCAGGGCAAAAGCAGTGGTGGTGTTACAGGAGGGCCCTGTCTCTGTGCTGTTGATCACATTGTTGATTATAAGAGAGGTTTCTTTGATGTCAGCTGCACACAATACCCCATTTCCAGGTCATGGGAAGTGTGTGGATGAGCTCTAGACATAAGTCACCACCTTCAGTACAGCTGTAAGGTTTCGGGGAAAAAGCCTTTGTGGGGGATCTGATTCATGTAGAACTTGATATGAGATTGATGGGGACATGCTGAGGAGTGTGCTTCAAGTCAGATGGTATTGTGGGAATCTTAATCATGAGGACATTCATGTTATCTTGGAGCTAACAAGACAGGCAATCCCACAAAAAAATAGCCATTAAGCCAATATATTTGCCATTATACTTCTACTGTGGGCCTGCTGTGCTTAAGAACAAAATCATAATCTTGCTGAAGGCTCCTTTATTGCCTACACCATTTTTCATTGTCCAGAGATTTCAATTTCACAAATGAAAATTAGGGAACGTCATTCCCTTTATTGCTGAGATGTGCTTTGTTGCTAAGCATTTTAACTGAAGTGCTTTGAGGCTAAGATCAAGACAAAGCATTTCAGTGTCATCTCTTTGCTAAATCAATTCTCTGATGTTTATGTTTCCAGAGAAAAGGGCCTAACCACTGAATCAGCCTGAATATGTATTAAGATGACGCACGTTGAAGAAATATGAATGCTGCCTTTGAAAACTGGAATATGATCTTCATCTGCCAACATACCACAACATTAGGAGCTTAACATCACAGTGAAGGACACGAGAAACAAGGATTATATAGATTTAAAGATGTTGAGTTCATCTAGGTGGAAAAACTCCATGGAGCTGTACAGGTTGGAGGACAATGCTGCTTTGTAAAAAGAAAAGAAAAAAAAAAAAGAAAAGAAAGAGTTTTGGGTCCTAGTGGACTACAAACTGGACAGGAATCACCAGTGTTCTCTGGCAAAAAAGAAGGTCAAACACATACTGGATTGTATTGGTGAGAGTGGGAGCAGACTGAGGGGAGGGAGCCTTTTCCTCTGTTGCTCTAATCGTTACAACAACAACAACAAGAACTTTGTTTTCTGAAGTCAGAAATCATTAAAATGCCTTGCTGCCTGTTAGCAAGGCAGATCCTTAGAGAGGGATTTACCAGCATGCAGAGACATTCAGAAATATTGAGCAACTGCTGTCCAACTCCACATTCATCCATTACAACAAAGAGAGGCTGTTGCTGATTATGAGCTATGGATCTTTTTGTGGTTTTGGAGCCATTCTCAGGCATTCGTTAAGAGATGGAATTAAAACACCTTTTTCTTTCTACTGAGGAATGCTGACACCAACTGAACAAAATGTGAATTGATTAAGGGCTTGCCCCTTCTATGGATTTACTTCAAAGACAAGCCAAGGCTTCAGTCATATTGCTGTGCATGCAGCGATAGAGCTGCTTGTAAGCAGTAATTGAGTGTTACTCTAAGTGCTTATGATCACACTACTTTTTGTGAGCCAGAAAAACAGATTGCAAATGCTATCGTGTGGAGATGACTGCCATTGGGTATGCCAGATTGTGCTCCTCCACCTGCAGCTGAATTCTCAGTGCTGGAATTCCTCCCATGCATTTTCAAGCCAACCATGTCATGAAAATGGCTGCCAATGATTTATCCAGAGCTTGGAATGAGTCTTTGGCTGGGTGGGGAGGAAGAGGTTGGCCAACAGAGTAAATGAACAGAGTTGAAATAATTTTTAAGCCAGCAATCTGATCTGTCTGCTTATGAAGAAAAACTTTTAGTTTGGTATTCCTACAGGAAATCAAGAGTTTATTTATATTTTAGCTACATTATCTGTAGCAAATTCAGACATAGTGCTCCTAAAAACATTGACCAGAAGATGCATGTGATGCTTTGGAATCAGTTGAACGTGTCAGCCACCAATAAGCACCTGTTTCCATAGGATATGGTCAAGGATCACATTCACTGCCCTCTCCTTTTGAGAGAATTTCTAAATGTCATAGGTTTCTATACGAAGTGGCCTGAACTGATTTCTGTTGTCACCATGAACATTCATTTCAACAGCCTCAGCTCTTTCACAGCTCTTCACGTGTCACAGTTACTGAATCTGCTGTATTTGACACCAGAACTGCCTTCAATTCTGGTAAGTTACAGGGCTTTCCCCAAAAAAACCTGATTTGAACTATTACTACTGCATCAAGCCTTTTCTGGGGAAGCAGTAGGATCAAATGGCTCAGTCAGAGATGTTTAAGAAGGATTACAATAGATTTACTTCTCATTAGTCAGCAGAGTTACTCATCCAACTACTGGAGTGAGCCCAGATGAGCTAAACTTGGGACAGGTCAAGCTAAACAGCAGTTCTGTCAACTCTTTCTGTCTTAAAATTGTGATACAGGTAAAATAAACCTGTAGGGTCATTTTCTGTCATTTTACTTCCCTTGTATTTGTAGAGTAAACCAACTCAGAATTACAAGAATCTGTGAAGCTGAACCAAGATAAGATTCTTTAACACCTATTTTACAGCCTTACTCAAAATTTTAGGAGTCTTTACTGGAAGGAATGCTTTCAAAGTATCATGCAACATATAGAAAGATCACAGCAGAAATGAGTACACTGACACATGACTGTTATCTATTGGTATATGCACAAAGGGAGCTCATAGGACAAGAGGACAATTGTGATGCTCTGTTGATACATGAAGGAGTGCTTTATTTCATGCAGAAAAATTAATTAGCTAATGAATGTTGCAATTCCCTGTCTCAACTGTTACAGCAACAACCAGAGATACAGGAGGGCCTCATTCATAGGATTTTTCGGTATTGTGTTGGTGATAGTCCAAAGGTCATTCTCACTTGCTGTTTGCCTCAGTTTGTGTCATGCTTCTTAAGGGCAAGAGGGAAAGAGAGAAAACATATAACAAGAAGAGTAATGGTGTGAAAACATTGCCTGAGTTCAATTATAATTTAATCCATCATTTAATGCCCTTCAGTAGGTTTGCAGAGGATGAGATCAGCAGATAGAGAAAAACATTGAAGAAGACATCTGGAAGAAGGAAGATGAGGTTGTCAGACCCTGGATGACAAACGTGTGAACATGAGGCTAAGGTGACACACTTTATCTTTCACTGATGAACTGAAAATGGGAGGAAAAGAGGAGGAATTACAGTGACCTTCTAGGATCCAACTAGCAGTATAGACACGTTGCTGCTTTGGTGAGACTGAAGTCCACTGGCAGGGATAGATGTGGTGGGATCACAGCTGCAGTAGCTGGCTGCCTGGCTGTTTCCTGCCAGGGCAGGATGCCACACTTCTGCTCACAGCTGCCAAAAACTCTGCAGGTGTCTGAAGCCATTGAGAAACCTGCCAGTCTGAGTTTTCAATGCAGCTCCTGTGCTGGTGTATCTGTGATTGCCAGACCTGCTCGAGCAATTAGGTTCAGGGTCCTACTAGGGGTTAGAGAAAGGAGAAGAGTGAACTACAGTATTTCTGGGGTCTGAGCTAGTGAGAAGATGATTTTGGTTATTCTGAGAATCCCTTGTCAATTGTCACCACCCCTGTACAGCCTTCTGGGGTTCCTAAGTGTTAACCTCAGTTTCTAGCACGAGCTAACCTTCTTCCTCTGAACTTAGCTTGCTAAATTAGTTTTGACATGGAATATTTGAAGTGCAAACAGTCTATAAAATGTTATTGAATAATGGTCTCTTTTCCCTGGCATAAGATTGACAAACCCAGGCAAAACAACCAAATGCTGGGCAACTCTATCTGAACTGAATAACACGAGCTCTTAAAGCAAAATTCAGTGCAGAAATGAAATAAAATTTCCCTGAGAGTTTATTGATAATTCCCATTATGACACAGTGCACAAGGTTAAATTAATTCAATAAGGTTTTATATAAAAAGAAATTGAACCTATAATTCTGCCATTAACTGCCAACAATTAATATTCTGTAGAAGAAAAGTCCTCTCAGTTTCATTCTTGATAATTCAGCCCCAGAAATCAGTAATTTATCTTTATTGCATTGGTGCCCCTTGATCAAAAATAGAGAACAGAACTGCTTAGAGTGACTTCTAATTTAATTATGTGCTTTTAAAAAAAGATATTTTATATTAATGATTTCTTATGATGGGACAAAAAAGTTAGCACTCTCTAGTCTTTCAGGAAATGCAGTATGCAGATAAAAAATCTCTTAATCGTATTTTTTTTTAAATTTTATTTTATAAAACCTCATCTATGAAGAGTTTATAAGCCCACTAAAACATGGTTACTTTAGTGTATTTAAGCTTCAAGAAGCTTGGTTTGTTTGCACAAGTTGAATTCTGTCCTGCATTGTGTATGTCAGAAGACTCTTTCATATGAAATGTATGTTTTAAAAATCCAATTCAACATTTTATTTCCCTCCCTGCCCCAAGAAAATAGTAAAATAAAGCAGGAGTGATTTATGGATGGTCAGGGGAGAGAGAAGGAAACAGGTCTTTAAAAAAGGAGAAATAATGAGACTCCTGCTATTATGGGTTCAGTGTAAAAATTGTCAGTTGTGTGGTGTTGATACTGAATTGAAAGAAAAGTTGTTTATTGAAAATTTGTGAATAAAAAGAGAGGTTTGGCTGTTTTAGTACATGAAAGAATGCTGCAAAGTGTAAAACGAGCTATATAAGTTCCTAAGTAAATGATTGCCTAAGAATTGTCATTACTCTATCTGGTAGGAGCATAATTTTTCATATTTATTACTTGTCTGGATAATGGAAGATGATAAATGAGTTTCTGAAATGGGCAAATAAGCTACATTTTTTAATCAGGTATTTATTAAGATATGCATTTCTGGATTTAGTAAAAATGTGAACATAAAAATATTGTTCATCTAATATTGACATGTGCTGAACAAGGTCATCTGAGCAATCTCATCCCTATACATTAGCACTGGTTTTAGAATTCTTTTATGGAATTCATCTTAGCAGGTAGTTGATCCCAGGAGAGAGATCAGAATCTTAAATGGGCAGAAAAATAAAAGAACACTGATCACATGAATATTTATGAGAATTATGATTAGAGAGAGATTTTAGCTACAAAAATTACATCTTTATTCAAATTTACTAAAAACTTATAGATGTTTCTCAAGATATCCCTGAATTAACACTTAATGGGCCAGTTCACTTCTGTAAAGTTGAAGGTCTTGTAGCTACTTTTTTCGCTTCCTTTTTTAGTAGACTTTGGATTCAAGGAATATTAAGTCCATTTTTGATCCATATGAGCAATCTGTGTCCTTATGAACAGTGACTGATCAGAGATCTGAGCAGTCAAATACCCAAATCATTCTCTCAAACTTGGAAAAATTGACCTCTGAGTAGTGCATTACATCACTTAGTTTGGGATATCCCAAAGACCAAAGTTTTCATTCTATCCCAAAGATCAGATCTTCCACACCCTGGAAATTTTGAAAATAGTGTATTTTCAGTCTGTTTCATCCCATGAGGCAGCATTTGACTTATGTGCAATGAATTTAGGGCATTTGATGTGAACAATTAATAGTGGAAGCCCATGGTACTGGGGTTTTAATGTTTCTTAGGTCAGCAAAGGCACCATTCATTTTCTGTGTTTATACTCCCGCTCTGATGTCTCCTGTGTTCAGAATTCCTAATTCCTTCAGTTCCTTTCCCCCTTTTCTTTGAGGAAAAAGGCCTGGCAATTGCGATTGCAAAGCTTCAAACACACTGTGAGAACATCTGGGAATCCTGACAGTGAAGTGTTGAGTCCAGCAGCCAAGTAGTTGTCTGAGTCCTTTGCACTGCAACTGCTGGGTTATCTCTGTCCTTGGAGACCAGTATCAACTGAGCCTCTTTCTAAGGCTGGCTGGAAGCATCATCATGGAAACATTTGGTCATCCCTTCAGCCACGTTATCGAGTTCAGTGAAGGGCTGGAAGGGGTTCAGGCTCACATGAGGCTTCCTGGTTTGTGTTATGCCCAGCTGGGATCCTGTTCCCAAGCCTGATGCAGTGGTGGCACCGAATGTGGGATATCTTTATGATCCTCATCTCTTCATTTTCCCACATATCTGTGAGGGTATTTCTTATGCTGGCATAATCTCTCACCAGAATTAAGCCAAACTAAAATCTTCACCCTGCAGTCTGATGTTTTTAGTTTCTATGTGTACCCTTCTGTATGTTTATCTGATTTTTAAAGTAATTTTCCATCAGAATCATTGCTTACCATAAAAAAAATTGCCATTGCTCTAGTTCATGGTAGAAATCAGTCTAAGTTTACTGCCCTACAAACACAGCAGACTCTGTGGGTTTAAGGCTTTCCTGAATTGCTTATTTTAGCAATTTATATGACTATAAGGTAAAACAGAGAAAAAGCACAAAGCAAGGAAGACATTTTTCTACTTGTCTTCTACCATGCCACACTGCCATCAGCATGAAGTGTTTGAACGAGATGACTTTACAGACAATGAAGAGCTGGTAATAACTAGAGGGAGACAGGAAAACACTTGCAGTGTTTGATCCTGGGAAGATTTGGATTAGTTTATTTATTTTCTGACTTTTTGCAGGTCTTTTTGCATTACCTTTCTATCAGGTAATATAGTTGTTATGTAGTAAATCAGAGGTAATCATAGCACTTGATTAAGAGTAGCAGATTCAACAATGATTACTGTGGAGATAAAGAAGTAAAACTGAGACGTCTACAGGGGAAGCAGACCAAGAGTGCTGTAGAGACACTAACAGTACCCCAAAAAATTTCCTCAAAAGAAATTGTTTTTTATTTTATTTTTAACCTTAAATTCATCCCAGGGAAGTATTCATCATTCCCTGTATCTCTGACTATTCTGTCTTATTGCACCATAACTGAAATATAGTACCTGGAGACACTTGGTACCTTCTGGTGTGGTATTGCCTCTGTTGTTCATTCCTCAGATCTAAAGATCCCAGAATGCTCCTTTCAAGACTAACAATCCACAGTAAGTAAAAATACTTTTAAAAGCATGCTTTTATGGTACAATTATATATAACTGTTGATGTTCTTCTAATGGTTTTCAGAAAATAAGACAAAAGTAAAGGTACAGGGAGTAACACTAGCTTTTTAATGTTGATAATTATAGATAAGTGTAATTATGCTAAATGCTATACCTATTCTGAGAGATGCATGTGGAGTATTGCAAATACTGCTAAGTAGAGTGAAAATATGAAGGAAAAATTAAATAAGAGCATAAAGAAACTCTGAACATTCACATTATGCTATTAGCATGAATGGCTAAATCACAGGATATTTTAGAGGTAAAGAAAATAACACAGATTTATTAACATATTTCATACAAATACCAGTAGTCTCATTTACATGAATAAGAGTATTTACTGAGTGCAAATGGCAAAATTCCACAAATTATATTTCATGCAATGAATTGCACTTGGAATTAATCTGCACCTCATTTCATAAGTACTGGTAAAGATTCAGCATGTTTGTCTGGGTTTTTTTCACCTGTCATAGCACACAGATATGCTCATTTTCAGAAATCTGTGAAGCACTTGATGATTTGGACTTTAAAAATATGTCAAAGCTTCCTAAAATCTATCCTGATTTAAATTAATGCCTATAATACCTGCAAATGGACTCACACTCTGCTGTTTCATAGAATCTGCCCAGCCTGTATTCGTGCTTGGGATTGCCCCAGCCCAGGACCTTTGGCCTTGTTGAACTTCATGAGCTTTGCACAGGGCCCCCCTCTCAGGTGTGTCCAGGTCCCTCTGGATGCCATCCCTTCTCTCCAGTGTGTTGACAGCACCATTCTGCTTGGTGTCATCAGCAAACTTGCTGGTGGTGCACTCGATCCCACTGTCCATGTCACTGACAAAGTTGCTAAGCATCTGAAACATTTAAACAAACATCTTAAACATTTTAACATTTAGCACTTTAAACTTGTTTAGCAGTGCTGGTCCCAATAGTGACCCTGGAGAAGCACAGCTTATTGCTGCTTTCACTTGTACATTGAGCTATTAAACACAACCCATCTGAGGACTACCCTCCAGCCAATTTCTTATGTATTGACAGGCCCATCCACCAAATCCATGTCTCTCCAGTTTAGAGACAAAAATGTCATGAGAAACAGCGTCAAATGCTTTGCACAAATCCAGGCAGATGACAAGTCCAAGTAGATTTCTTGGCCCTCTGAAAAGAAATGAGCCTTCTTCATAGCTTTTTAATAAATACCTCATGTGAGCTTCCCAGCTTATCCAAAGGGCTGACAGATTCAGGTGCATCAGAGATGAGATGCAACTTTTAGACTTCTAGGAAAATAACCTGTCTACCTTGCCACTCTTTGATGTATCAGCAAAGCTTCAGCTCAGATGTGGTCACATGTAAATGTGCCTCTATGTAGGTTATCACTAGGGCTGAAACAAAATGACTCATTGTGCACCTCTGCCAGCAGTCACGTCAACTGCTCATTGAATATTTTGTTTAATTAATGTATTTTGAGAGGGTTTTTGTTTGCTCTTGGGAGAATTCCTTAGCTATGTCTTGTATACTGGTCTTAACAGTGTACTTGACCCTTATGTCTGCAAGCAAAAAACTGAAATGCTCTGCTAAAGTCTCTTCTCTTTCCAGTTTCTTAAGTTCTTAATAATCCCAATGCCTTTTTCTTTTTTTCCAGGCTTCACACTAAAAATTTCTCCAGCTGAGTTATGCCCCTTAGTCATGGAATTCACACCCCACCCCCTGCACTGATGCAAACTTTGGAGGGCAGCTCTATGGAGGATAACCTAAATGCTGCCTCCAGAGCTAAGTGAGCTGTCCTTGATTGTTATTGTAATGTTGATATACATATCTTCCTTTCCTCATCTGTTATATCCTAATGTCATTAGGACAAGCCTGCAGCAATTTTAAAAGCTGGCTGCACAGCCTCTTTGACGTCATTACAGAAAGGTCTCGGCTGCAGACCCTGCATATACTGTCTGTGATATAGTGTATAAAAATCCATGTCAGTGCTGGCTCTCAGGGAGCACTGGAAATGATTCGACTGTCTGGAATGGGCAGATGGCTGCTATCAATGTTTTATTATCACCATCATTATTATTACAGTGGTTTGTGACACATATTGAACTTTCAGACTGGTGTTAAAGCTTAAATATTTGAGCAACACTTTCTGAAATTCAAATCCTTTCCATTCTGACTCCAAAAAGCGGGAGTAGGTTTAAAGCTAATTAGACAGATTGCTTGGTTCCACTTCCAACTTTCAGAATAATTATCTCAAAACTCTTGTTCTCATGTAAACGCAACCGTTAACTATTTTTAATTGCTTTGATTTATTGCAGAACTTAAATGCAGTACATATTGAATGTTCAGCAGGGTGGAAAGAAAATTTGAGTTAGTTAGGGGTGCATATGGATTGGATTGTCTACCAAGTCTTCTTCTCTTTGGAAAAGCTTGGAGTCAGCATAGGCTGCTAGATACTGCCTGCCAGAGGCATCCTCTGTAACTAAGTGTACTAAGGGGTATAGGATCAATTGATACACATTTCTTTTAAACAACTGAATTTGCAACATGTGTAGGTTTGCTTGGCAATTTTAAGAGTAACATCCAGTTCTTATCTTGTAGCTGCTGCCTGCCTTCTGTTGGGTATTTGGGCATTTCACCTCTCATGATTCTCTTGTGATACATCAGCAGATGGCTGAGGTTTTTTTCAGGGCCATCATGATGATGGCCCAGACTGGGTTGTGTTTCCTGTCACTGTTTTACACTTATCTTTAGTTTTATCTCCACTGCTGTCCTGTAGATCACCAGTGTGAGGTATATGTAAACCACTCCTTCTTGTGCCATTGCCTTTTCCTGGTTTTATTTAGTCAATGACCTGAATGCTGCAATGTTGGCTATTGTATTAATTGTTTGGGTCAAGTTTTGTCTTTAACTTGGTGGGCTCTTCACTCTGTGTGCAGCTGGCTTGACAGCAGAGGTACCCTCAGCTGAGGTATGGTTCACTGGCAAATTAATTTCCATTTTCAAGAGGGTGTATTAGCCAGACATCTTCTGTTTGTTTTTTCTTGATCATCAACATCTTTCCCCCACACCCAGTGATGTCTTGGGCAACGTATCTGGTAGGAAAGCTTTCATTTATTGACTAACAGACAGTTCATTTCATGATTATCTCCTCTTTGTAACATCATCTTCTCCAGAACCTTTCTCACACCCTGCAGTCCCTTTCAGTGTCAGAAACCCTGTTATGCCCCTGAAATTGTTCTTATTGCCTACAATGGGTCTGATATGCTCTTTCACAGACAAAAAAGGGAAAGAAACCACTTTTCATTCCTCCTGTTTCTAGGCATGGTTCTATTCTCTTTTCTGTAACAGAATGCTGTATCCAGATAAGTATAACAGCAATTGTGTGCATAATTTCACTGCCCTTCCTCCATGTCATAGTTGTGGAAAAGTCCATTGCAAATAAAAGACTGAGTCTGAAGTGGGGGAGGAGGGGGAAGGCAGGCAGCTGTATTACCTGGCTGACTGGAGCTGCTGCACTCTGGATTCACTTTTGAACTACACCAAGCAAAGCTTTCCCCAGCTGCTGGCTGCTGCCAGTGATAGAAGCTGCAGTCTGTAATGGATCCAGAGGCCAGCTTCCAGTGATGCAGTTTCAAGGAACACAAACAGAGCCAGTCTGAGCTCCAAAAAATCAGTCACAGGGAAATGGCTCTTAGTTTGTAGCCATCAGAAACAGTGGTAGAGATGAGGCATTATGGATCATTACCCCACTGCTTGTCAGCTCAGTGTCTCTCCATATGAGCAGGGTCAATCCACCTGAAGATGTTTGGCTGGGTCACCTGTAACCAGAGATAGCTGAGCTTTCAGGAAATTCATGTAAGGAAGGACTAATGATTGTCACAAATGTTTCTTTTCTCTCTTTTTCTCTTCACACCTGGTTTTCAGCAAAATCAGGTGTGTGAGTCCCAGCGGTGCCAGAGCTCACCTCCTTCTGCTGTTCAGGGAAACTCACTGTGCCTCAGCCTTGTGCCTCCCCTTTGCTGCCTGCAGGGCATGGCTATGTAGTGAAGGTCACAGGCATCACAAATCTTGAGCTGGGAAGGAAAGGGAAGCGTATGTTCCTTGCTATTCCAGACACGACTGCTCTCAGAGGATCACTAATTGTCTCTTATCGCGCTGCATTTAAGTGGAATGGAATCTCCTGAGAGATTTAAAATAACCTAATCACCAAGTGAAGGCAGTTTAGTGAGCCTGTGTCTGCACTGTGTTCAGTTCATTTGCCTAGCAACCTGGAGCAGTCTGTCCAGGAAGCCGTGTCTCCATGGCCTGAAGTTTTTCACAAACTTTGCTCCCACCTGATAGCAGGCAAAAAATACATTCTGCTGGCATCTTTTGTATACATTCTCTTGTCTTCCCCCACTAATTAACATGACAGATAGTGACAGAGGGAGATGGAGTGAACCATGTAGACTAATTTATACAGTGCTTAGGGTTCAATGTATGACTTACTAAGATATGTATCCTCTCCTCTACCCCCTCACCTAAGATGTTCAGCCTGACTTACATCTCTACAATGACAGCTTACTTTTATGGTTGTGCAAGCATAAGCTACTCGTCAGATGTGTATCTGACCTTATTTTCAGAGGAAAATGAAGCTGCAAGGACAGCTGAAAAAACCCCCAAACAGTTAATGATGAGCTGAAACAGCATAAAAAGGATTGACTTAAAAGGATAAATGAGCTCATGTTAAGTGGTGAGTTTTGTTGCCACTGGTTTGCTAATGACACCCAAGCTAGTTCACTCACAACTAGTTCAGGAAGCTCCTTGCCCTTTCTGGGACAACCAGGTTTTGACACAGGCTTATAGGATCTGCAGTGTGTGGCCAGCTTTCCACACCCTTCAAGCTGCATGTCCACATGGACTTATGGTCGAGACTGCAGACATACTTTTTGAGCTATGAGGAGAGTGATCTGAAGGAGGCTTTCAGATGTAAGACATGACTTTCAGATGTAAGACATGTAACTGCTCAGTGGTCCTATCCCTGCACCCTAGCACTGAGTCTGGTGTGTAGCTGAGTCCTGCATCAGGCTGGCAATGTCTGCCTTGGCAGCTCCTTCTGTCCCTCTTCCCCTCATAGTCAGGGATGTGGATTGACAAAACTGTGCTGCTCTTGGTCATGGCAGTGCCATGCTTAGTGTGCTCACAGACAGCATCTGGTCTGGCAGCAGTAACTGGCCCTCCTGGAGAAAAGGGTTGTCCCACTGAATGGAGAAAGGATGGAGAGGACGTTCCCTGCAGAGGTCGTGTCTGTCCCAGGCAGGTGAGCTCATAGCCCAGCCAGAGCCAGCAAGTGGCACCACTGGGCAGGACTCCTGAATTCCAGCTCTCGGTCAGCAGCCGAATTCTGGATTGCTCTCTCACCTCCCTGGACTGTTACAGTGGGCTGGAACCAGGAGGGGGAAGGAAACAATGAGATGATCAGGAAAGCTTCAAACCCTGTTTCTCTATAACAAGGTTTTTCTGTGATTAAGTTGGAAGTCAGTATTCCATAGTTATCTAATTTCGTGGATATATAACACAGAATATTTTTGAAGATGCTAGAAATATGTCCTTGTGAACTTTTAAAAACCCTGAAAAACAAACAATCATGGGATTTTAGCTTATTTGATTTGATGGTGCTATTTTTATTTTATTTTTTTTTTTTTTGGGACCAAGGGATGACTTGGCATTTGAAAGGAAAAGATGAATGGAACATCCAGCACATGGACATTCATTTTCATTTGAGATCATTTGGCTGCAGCGCACAAAAAGAATGACTTTCATCAGTCATTGCTCAGCTAGAATTTAAGAGGATGGGGGGAAAAAAAGGCAAAAATTACTGTGAAATATAATTTCTAGATTTTTTGGCCATCTTGATTTCCTGGTGCCCTGTATTCTACAGACAACACTGTGGCCAGAACAAGCTACTGTAGATGTGAGGAGAAAATGCACGTCATCCTGATCTAAAGCACATGTTTCAACCACTCTATCTTTCCTCAGACTTTAGCCAGTGGTAACACATTAAAACTCTTATGAGCCCATTCAGCACAGGGCTGTCTTACATATGTATGCTGGCCTAGTCATTAAAATTCATGAGTAGTAGTGACTTAAACTTGCCTACTACAAGGATTTTTTTGTTTGGATAGTCCAGACGGGCTCATAAAAGCCACCACTACTTTATATTCTAGATCCAACTCTGCAACAGTAAAGCTCCTTAAAAATTGCATAGATATAGAACCAAACCAAATGCCACAATATAAAGAAAACTGTAAAAAGCCCACACTGTATTCTTAAACTGACAGCTTAATCATTCCCTGTAAGATTAGTGTCTGTGCACTGGCTGAATTAAAACAGATCTTATATTTCATGGTTAGAATTCCAGTAAAACTGGAGCATGATACACAAATATTTTCTTCTCCACTAAAGACTCCAAATTAATTGTTTCTGGAATAGGGGCTTTTTTTTTTTTTTTTTTAGAATGTTAGCATGAATATGTTCTGAACTTAGGCTAGTAGGGTTAGGGTATGTAACAGACTGCTGCTAATCCTTTTAGCTAATCCATTTATTTTGTCATTCTTACCTGAGAAGAGCTCTTTTTTCCTTTTTTCTTCATTTCTCATGGAAGGTTTAATGTTGGATTTTCACATTTTACAAAAGACTTTACCATGTGTACAACATGATGAATTTGTGTAATCCTGCTGATGTGACAAGCACTGTGAGCAAGACTTCAGACCTTGTGGCAGAGACTCTCCTGTGACAGCCTCAGAGTGAGTCTGAAGACAGGTTCAGCTCTAGAAAGGCTTTGCATTTAAAACGGTTTGATTTTAGAAATCATGTACAGATCGCTTATTGGAACAAAGTGAAGTATTTAATTAACCTGTCTAATTAATTATGGCCAGAACAGATGATATGAATTTCCCACCTAAAATGGCAAACCTAAGAAACAGAAGAATCACTGAGTCCTGGATTATGGAAGAATTTCTAAGTTTTTTTAATCAAATTTGATTTAAGTTCTCTACCAAAATTACCTTCTAAATATATGTGCAGGATCTTAATTACATCTTTTGAATATGAATTCTGCAACTATCTAGAGACTTTTTAGCCAACCCTGTAGACGAGAAAATGCAGCAATGATGAGTAATCAGTGGTATTTCCATGGTTTTTAATTCTTATATTTCAATGGGATTCATTTTTTGCAGTTCCTTACATTTTCATCCTACATTTACTAATTTTTTTTTTTCCCCTTTGAATTGATAGCCTATTGTTTGCACAGGTCTTGCTTACACATGTGTCACCAAAGGGTTTTGATCTCTGGGCATCACAGGCAGGGGAGATTTGTGGTGTTCTGCACAGCAGTAGCAGTCAGTGCTTGAACAACCAGTGGAAACTTGCCAAAGAGCACCTTTACTCTTTCTATGCCCTGTGAAACTCGATGACAAGTGACTGTGTTTGGGGGCCACTTGAATTTCTGTGCTTCCCTTGGAACACAGGCAGTCTCTACTCTGCTTTTTTTATGAGAGCTACACTTTGTGTGTCCTCTGCCTTTCCCAAGGGCAATTTTTAAGTTTGCTGTCATGCTATAATGTTTCTGTAGTCAGTTTCTGGTTTAGAGTAGTCAAACCCCGTAGCAATGCATGCAATACAGTGGTGATGGTGCAGAGCTTGCTCTGTGCCAGCTGCTTGGGTACTTACCCAGCATTTTTGGGACAAGTAGTAGTGCCTGTGTGTCTGCAATTTGCTTTTTGATTTATCAACATAATATGTGATTTTCAGTTAATATTCCCTGGACTCTAGTAGTGCAACACATGTCTCATTGAGCCTCATCCTTGCTGGGATTATGGTAACCTCTGACAGAGAAGCAAGTGGGATGCTGGGAGTGATGACTTCTGTAGCTGTCCCACTGCCAAACATGATGCAAGAGCTTGAGGCTGGTTTGAGAACATCTGTGAGCTGCGCTTGAGGAAATGACGACTCTGCAGGTATCTGCTTAGAAGCACAACTGAAAGCACATTGCCCCCCTGGGGAGTCCTAAAGGAGATGTGGTATTAGATTTTTTTGTCATATGATATTATTTAATTTAATAAAATAGGCTAAAGGAGAGAAGATTTGTCATGGTTTAAGCTCAGATGGCAATTTAGCACCACACAGCTGCTCGCTCACTCCTCCCCAGTGGGATAGGGGAGAGAACTGGAAGGGTAAAAGTGAGAAAACTCATGGATTTCAGAGGTAAAGCAAAGGCTGTGCACCCAAGCAAAGCAAACCAAGAAATGGATTCCCCACATCCCATGGGCAAGCAGGTGTTCAGCCATCTCCAGGAGAGCACGGCTCCATCACGTGTAACGGTGACTTGGGAAGGCAAATGCCATCACTGTGAACATCTCCTCTTCCTTCCTCCCCCAGCTTATATCCCGAGTGTGATGCCACAGAGTGTGGGATATCCCTGGGGTCAGTTTGGGCCAGCTGTCCTGGCTATGTCCCCTCCCAGCTCATAGTGTGCCCTCAGGTCAGTCGCTGGTGGAGCAGTGTGAGGCAGGAAAGCCTTGGCTCAGCAACAACTAAAACATCCCTGTGTTACTAACTCTGTTTCCATCACAAATCCAAAACTAGGATAAGAAGCCTAAAGTAGAAAAGACCCCCTCATTTTTATAGCTACATAAAACAAGAGTTAAGACAGACTTAACAAGATTTTGCTTAACTGTATATTCTCCTCAATGGTTTAAGAAAAACCACAGAGATGTAGCACAAAACTTTCATTTTCTCTTTCCCTCTCCTGTCCCACTTTCTGACAAAGCTGCTGAACTTTACATATAGCTGGACATTCCACAGGCAAATAGATTCATGTAAACTAAAATATTAGAGAAGCCTGGCCCTTCTGTAAATCCATATCATACTGTAGCCAAAAAACCTGCCAGCTCTGTCTGAGTTTTGTCACCTTGACAAATCTGGAGCCTTTCCCTTCTCACAGGTCTGATGTTCTTCCTTCCCCATTCCCACTGTCCATGTTCTCCTGTTTTCCATGCCCTCCCTTATCGCTCCTGGAGAGAATCTGTGACTGACCTTCCTCATACCTTTGGCTGTGCCATACAACTCTGGCAGGGCTGAAGTGGTTTATGGATTTTATTTGTTTACATAACTCCAACGTGAAGATTACTCTGTGAAAGTTCTCAGACCACGCTGAGTGAAAGCAGGAGTTCAGCTCCTCCTTCAGGGCTCTTTATAATTAATGTATTTTGGAAGAAAAAAAGGTGGGATTTTTCTCTTGTAGGCTATCTGGGAAAGGCTTACTTTCTCACAATAAATATCAGAGTACCTTTCATTTTTGACCAGTGAGGCAGCTTACTGACAGGACTATGGTTTCTGGTGTATGTAGGAAACTGAGGCTGAAACTCATAGCCTGTCTATCTCGTTGTTATTACAGGAATAAATTTAAATAATATATATCTGTTTCAAATAAGTTGCATAGTTATGCTCTTGCCTTGCTTTACTGCAGCATCTGGAATTCATCAAATTATTATACAGCTGGTTAGATGTAAAATACATTTGTGTACTCAGTGCCTGTGTTTTCTGTTTCTGTGAATTGTTGGTGTTTTATTGTCTCTTTGTTTCAAATAAGCAAGTTTTTAATACTCTATATTTGGATTGCATGGGCAACTGAGTTTGGCGACTTACATAATTCTAACCAAACTTCTATTATGGAGACAATTAAGTTACGTTTTATAAAGTGAATCTATCATTAATTTGAGTCATTTTGAGAAGCAACAGATAGTGTAACTCGTTATGGGTGTAAATAGATATGCAAAGAAAAATTAACGTTATTCTCTTTATCTGTTATTGGAAAGAAATTTTATTTATGCTTGGAAGTATAGCATCACTAGTTTAAATGTTGCAGTTCAATTACAACTAATTATGAATCTCTTTAATTTTTTTTCTAAGTGGAGGAGTTAATTGCAGAGAAGACCTGACCTTAGAAGCTGAGCCAGATGGTGATCAGGCCAGCAGAGACGTGCTCCTTCAATCCTCCTGCCCTCCCTCAGACTGAAAGCAGTACATCAACACTGGTAATGCCAACTTCCATGACCTCAGTATTCAATGATGTTTTTCTTACAGTCTTACCGTTTTTCAATCCCATAATTTTTCAAAGCCCTGCTCATAATTTTGGAATAGCTGAGTTTAGCAAAATGGATTTTCACCAGGGATTGTGATTATAGAATATATTTGAAGTCCAAGTTGTTTTGACAACATAGGAATGGTTTCCTTGCTTTCTGCTTCTTACAATGCTTGACACACTGACAGTCTTTCCTAGAGCAATTCAAGTGTTTTCATCAAAGGATTATAAAAAATAACCCTCACACTGTCTGCAGTATCAAATATTATACTTGTCCTTGTATTCAGGAAACAATTCTTGGTGTCTCACTGCTGGTGGAAGACTTCAGGAGACTTCCACTGAATTTGAGCTTCATGAAACAGCACCCTGCCTTCTTTGCATCATCAGGCCTTGAGTTAATAACAGTGTTTCAGAGCAGTGTGGTAATGAAGCTTATGTAGGTTCAAGATAAGAGATGTGTTGGCCTTCAAGAAGAGTATGGGGGTTAAGAGAGTCTTAGATGAGCTTGGCAGGCAGGACCTCAACTCCTAAAGGCAGTTTGCTGTGGGATCACATGCCATTTGTTCAGTGATGTGTTTGTTGACAAATGTGACATAAAGAAATGTAGGAGGAAAAAGAAACCACATTTTCTTAAAGTGTTTTAGATCACTTTGTGGTCTAACCACATGCTCAAAAACTTCCTGAGCTGGAAACAGTCTCCAGATGACCTACAGGCTTTAAAACTTACCAAAACAAAAAGTTCTCTACCACAAAAGCATTCCAATGGTTGTACTCTGGTAGAAAATAGTTTCTCATCATATGCTTAAGTACTGAAAAATGTTCTGGTTCCTTGTCACCTTTTATTCTTCTGCAGAAAATATAAACTTGTTATAGTTTAACATAGCTTTTGGCTTATGGTATAGCATTGTATACAGAGCAATAAATTGGGGCACACAGTAAAACTTTTCGGTAACTTGCCAAATTATCCCCAATGTCAGCCAGGCACGACTGTTTTTCTTGGCATCAATTCCCCTAGCATTTAAACAGCATAATGCATATTTCTAGCATCTCTCTTTTCAGAAATATCATTTTCACTGGAAAATGAATCTGCTGTGAATCTGGGGAATAATTGACCACCATGTCCAACAGTAATTTCAATTTAACAATATAATTTGTCCATGATTTCAGTGGGGCTTTAAGCATTTATCATTGAGGCTAACTTGGGTAGAGGTTTTTGCTGATCTTTGATATGTATGCTTTCTTTTACAAGCTTCTGAACTGTGAGAGCATCGAGGCTGTACATTTCCTTGAGATTCTGGGTTTCTTTGAACATGTGGAATTGTGCAGGTTAGATTTCCCCTCTATATCCTGTGTCTGCTGTAGTCCCATGTCAGTGCATCTCATTTAGACTTACCTGGCTGTAAACCAAATACTTCAAAGGTCTGTAGTTACCTCAGTTTTATATGTGGCTTCCCATCTGCTCCTAAAAATGAAACTTTACTAATAATTCAACTGAGAGACTTCAGCTTTTCTCTGAAGATAATTATTAATGATTTAAAATAAATTAAAAAAACCCAAAACCAACAAAAAAAAAAACCAACAAACAAACAAAAAAACCCCAAAAACCAACATGATAAGTTTCAAAGTCAAAAAAGAGCTAACTGTTTTTCAATCTTCTTCAACCTGTCAACTTTTAAAACTTAATTTGATGATGGAGGTACAAACCTGTTGAATTCAGACAATTGGCAGCATATTTTAATTATTTGTGCTTATTTTGTATTCCTTAACAATAGTCTGTAGACTGCCAGCATTGAATATAAATGTGCCAGAACTGAGAGTTCTGGTTCTTGGGGTCCGTTTTTATTTCTACAGGAGTCAGCCCCTGCTTTTTGTTAGTTATGAGACCATGTCTTTAACTTGTTTAAGCTTACAAATCTGTGCAGTTGGGATATTATCTACCTCCTTCTAGGAGATGTTATTAAGCATCATTATTAGAGAAACACTGACCTTTTTACATCCTTCAGAGTAAAAGACAAGTTACGTCAGAAATTAAGCATGCATGATTTAATGAATGAAGCACTAAAACTCAACTCAAGGTTTGAAAATTTTAGTGCTTGAGCAAACTTTATCTGTAGTTCTAACACTTGCAATTCTTGAAAATGAAATGGGTGTTATAAAAATTCTTTTAGTGGCTCTTTAGACACTTGCCAGCCAACCAGCATAGAATAGTTCCCAAACTATCATTCATTTCATTTTTCAAGCAACAAATGCTTTCAAAATGTTGTCGTGGCAGTGGGAAACATTAATAACATTTCTATAATATATATCAGTTTTCCTTGAACTTTATATCCGTTCTACCAGCTGCACTCTTACGTCCACTAAAAGCTGGGCTATAATGAGGTCTGGGGAAAGGGCATGCCTGCAGTAAAAGCTCCTGCCAGTGGTGTAAGGTCCTGCTTTATTCTCCCAGCCTCGCTCATTTTCAGATCTGCTGCCCATAACACCTCTGCGGTTCTGCTGACGTCTTTGCCTGAACTTTGTGGTGTGGTTTTTATACACTTTGTTATAACTGAACACAATAGAGATTTGTGTTGGTTTAGAATTAAGTGTACAATTATCTGTTCCCTCCAAGAAGATAAACAATACTGGTTAACTGTTTCTTTCTGCGTAAAGATTAATCCCTATACACAATTCCTTTTCCTTTGTGCTGTGTGATACATCAGCCTGAGCACCCAGAGAAAACAGAGCAAGAAATTATGTCTGCTTCTCCACTTTCCTTTTTTTTAAAAAAAAAAAAGAAAAATGTGGAAAGTGAGTTAGAGGCTACATTTTCAAACTTGATCCTTTTTAGAGTAATATTTCACCAGGCAAATTCTGTGCAATTTGGGAATGAAGGGACAACTGTATTGGCAACAACCCAGTTTGCCACACTGGTATTAGTAAGAATTTCTGTGCTACTTATTCTGACTTAATGCTGCAAGTTCATGTTTTCTACCTAGATATCTGTGGACCCTTACAGTCTGTTGTTTTTGTCTCCCCATAGAATATATATGAAGATGGAAGGTGTGTATCTTCCTACAGAGTCTCCATTTGGAATATGAATTACCTAGTGCAAAAATATAAGATCTTTGGAAAATTACAAGTTCCATTCCAAACATTTTCTATGTTGTGCCCTCTAGTCATTTTTTTCCCCTATCTTTGACAAAGCAATGGCTTAGGTTTAGTGCTCATTTCCTTTGTGAACTGATGAGCAGTACTTGTGGTTTTGTATCGCCTTGTGTAAATTAAATCAAAGTAACACTCATGAAATCCTTGAACACTGTTCTCTTCTCTCATTGTGACTCTTTTTTCCTGTGTCTTGACTTTTATAGTATGGAATTACAGGATGTGAAATGTGAAGCAGATATGCAACATACAGCAAGATTTGGTATCACTCAAAACAGAGGCTGTGGAATGACTGATGCAGAGCTTGCGCTCCTTGTTCTAAAAGTCTCAAAACCTTGCCATGTACTGTTTCTTCTCATATACCTCTCTCTTTGGCATGCCATTCATATTCCTACCAAGGAATCTCCAATGAAAGAAAAGCAACATTTATCTTCTGTTCCATTTTTCCTGCAATGGGATCAAACATGGTTTTTCTCTAAGTAATACATGTTGTTTAAAAAATATGTATCTATTTTTTAATGTGATTTCAAAGGAGATAAGGCCTTTAATTGAAGCCACCACTGACCTGAGTTTTCTGAAGTATAGCACACACCCTCAGATTGACTCAGGGTCAAACACACTCCTGTGCAGTGGGTTAGCACAAACCTTATCACTGTACGTGCCTCATAAATCTTGAAAACAGGAATTTTCTTTTTATGAGGATAAATTCTGCTTAACTCAAGGTACACCTTGTAGTGAATGTAGATGCTTGGAAAGGTCTTTGAACTTTGATTATAGTTAAGAAGTAGAGAACAGCACAGGTAAGGATATTGCAATCCAGTCTTTATTATCCAGTGATCATAATGCTGATTTATTAATGAAGTTCAAAAGAAATAGATGTGAGTTGCTAGATTAGATAGCAGCTGCTCCTAGTGGAGATTTGCCACTGTTTTGTGCGTAGCCAGGGTGAGTCACTTCACCCTTGTAGGTATGAAAAATGTACAATAGTGTGCATGAGAATATTTCCTTTGTGCCTAGTGTGGCAGCAGATTACATAATATTAGTTAATAATTAATTATTATTTGTTAATGCATCTGCAGCTTTATAAGGTGTAGGTATTATAGAAAAGCAGCTCCTATTCATTTTTTTTCCTAAAGGCATAGAAAGCCACATCTACTTTGGATGAGTTCTATTTTCTCCATGTCAGCTGCTTTAATCTAGACGCTCTGAATTCAAGCTGTGTTTATGGATTGTGACTGATCACAATCTGTAAGACTTTTATATCCTTGACTATGCAAACTCAATTCTGGTCCTATGTTTCTAGAGAAACTGCTTGTGGAAGCAAGATTTAAAATTTGTTTTCCATTAGTATTTAAGCTTGAGATTAAAATTTGCACTAATGAAATGCAGATGCACAGTTTTACTTAGAAGCTGGATATGGGAGGATCACCACGCTGGCTGGAATGAAAAAAAACAAGCAAAACCCCAAAACAATAAAAACCCCTAACTGGCAAATATTTCACAAAGTAGTTAGATATTTCTTATGTGGGTCTAGAAGACAACTTAGAAAGAAAAAGTATTGTCATGGGTTTTATTACTCTTCCTTATCACCTGGGGGTTCTATTGTTGATTGTTTGTGTGAGGCTGGGTTTTACATTCAAATTAATCTTGAATTATAGAACCACAGACACAGTAAAGTTAGAAATGGCCTCTTCAGATCATCTCACCGAAAGCCCAAGCTTTGGATGGCCCCAAGTAGGGTCACCTAGAGCAGATTGCCCAGGACAATACCCCCTCAAGTTTTCAATATCTCCAAGTTCAGCCACTCTGGACAACTTATGCCAGTGTTTGATCACCCTCTCAGTAAAGAAGTGTTATCTTGTATTAAGATGGAATTTCATGTGTTTGAGTTTGTGCCCATTGCCTCTTATCCTGTCACTGGGCACTACAGAGAAGCATTCTGGCTTAATCTTCATCCCATGTACTGGTGCCTGGGATTATTCTTCCCCAGACAGTGGATTTGGGATTTGCCTATGTTGAACTTAATGAGATTCCTCTTGTCCTTTTTCTCCAACATACCCATGTCCCTCTGAACATCGATATAACCATATAACTCACTCCTCTACTTTTCATATAATTTGAAAACTCACTGCAGGTGTACTGTCCCATTTTCCAGGACATTAGAGAAGAGGTTAAATGGTAAGGACATGGTGTCAACCCCGAGACACATCACTAGTGACTGGCTTCCATTGGGACTTTCTGTGGCTGATTACACTTTCCTGGGCTCAGTCATTCACCCAGTTTTCAACCCACCTCCCTGTCACTTACCTAACCTGTACCTAAGCTATTACTCTATGGGTATGTCATGTGAGAGAGTATCAAAAGCCTTGCTAAAGTCAAGTAAACACCATCCATGGCTCTGCTGTCATCCACCAAGCTAATTGAGCTGCGAGGCTGGTTAGGCATGATTTACCCTTTGTAAATTCATGATGACTGCTCCTGATAATTTCAATAGTCTTCATGTGTCTGAAAAAGGTTTCCAGGATTATTTGCTTCACCAGCTACGCAAGGATGGAGGTGAGGCTGAGCAGCTTGCACTTCCTTGGATCCTTCATCTTGTTCCTGTTGAAGATAGAGATGACATTTGATTTCTTCCATTTCTCGGGAACCTCTTTCAATTGCCATATCCTTTCAAAGCTAATCAAGCAGACATCAGCCAACTTCCTCAGCTCTCATGGCTGCATCCCACGAGCTCCCACGGACTTGTGTGTGCTCAATTTGTTTAAGTGTTCCCTAACCTCACCCTCCTCAACTGAGGGTAAGTCTTTCTTGCTCCAAAAATAAGTCTATTAAAATTAAAATAGAGCAGAATTCTGCCACCAGTATTAAGCCCTTTGGTTTTAGTCTAATGGGGCATTCTGATTTTGGTTTTTTTTTTCCCATCAGAGCGATCTTGGAAGGCGCTGAGCATCCAAAATTCCACTGGCAGTTTCTTGGCATCTGAATTCTCAATAGCATTTTGTAGGATCAGCCTCTCCAGAACTGTCCATAAATTTCATGTATAAACTTGAGGAATGAATCTTGGAGATACAACATGACATTCATTTTGTTTGTTATTTTAGGCCACTTTATGCTTGATCTGATCTTCAAGGTCAGTGTTCTTGTCTCTTTTTTTAAGATAAACAAATTTGTATCCTTTTTTGACCAGGCCATCACATCTCAAAAATATGTATGACAGATCTGCCGTTTACATTTCCTCTGCTTCAACAGTTGGTTCTGACAGCTGCTAGGAAAGGAGCATGGTGCTGTTCCCTGCCTGGATTTATGGCTGTGCCTCCATCATTTCTGTAATTCCTGGTTGCAACAATGTCCTGGGAATGTTTTTATCCAGCGTGGGTAGGTGAAAATGCAGAGGTCACACCAGTGTGAAGAAATGGTAATGTTAATTTACCATTTACATGTTTTGCAAACTGTTGTCTTCGCTCCACACCAAGTCTATGTTCTTTACCAAGAATCTTCACACTGAGCAATATTTTTGCAATGTTCTAAAATTTCTCCACCAAGCCTTTAGCAGAAAGAATTAGTGACAATTATCCAGTCAATTTGCATACAACTCAGTATATTTATACTGCAGTTTTTATTTGTGATCTTTTTGTGGATTGTTTCATTAATCTTCTCTCACTTTTCAGTCTATCCATTATCTCTTTATGGAGTTTTCCCACTGTTTGGTCCAGAGGAACCAAAAATTTAGGCTAAAATCTTGGTCAGTAAACAGAATTTCTTGTGGGAAATGCAAAATTTTGGAAGTCGCCCAAATGACACGAAGTTTGCAAATTTTCACAGTTCACTGTTATTCATTGTTTAAACATATTATATGTTTAAACATCTTATATGTAATATAATATTATTTAAAAGAGTAGTGGCAGAAGAGGGATCAAAATTACAAACTACAATCTTTCTTTAGAAAAATGATAAGAAGCTATCCTGTTGTGAACATTTTCTGCTGTTGAAAATTTATTAGAATTGATATATTAATTGTAGTAATTTCTTCCTTGGGAAAGTGATCCTTTTTAAAATGATCATTATTGTTTTATCTGTAGCAGCATTTGCACAAGGTTTTGCATGATTTTTCTGTGTTCTGATTGGTGAGCAAGTAAAGTTGGGATAAACAGTCTGTTACTTACGAAGAGTTTCATTCTAACTCTGTAGTCTGTTCTTTCCCACTTCTCTGAGCTTTTAAAAGAAATTCTAGGTATGTTAACAGAAGTCATTTCTCTGGGACACACTGCTGGGAAGAGCTTGCAATCTAAACAAAAAGGAGAAAGAAGGGCAGAAATGTTAATGTCACCATTTTACTAATGGAGCTCTGATAAACACACTGAAGTCACCGATTAACCTTGTGACAGAGCCAGAAACTGAGCCCTGCAAGCCAGTCCCTGCTTTCAGCACAGCAAGACCATCTTTTCATAAGCAGCTTTGCCATAAGTGGCAGTGAATAAGAGGCAGTAAAAACTAAGCAATTGGTTGTTTATTTCCTTATGAAGGCTTACGTTTTATACCTGTAGCAGCAACACTGAAATACACTTAGAGCCATCTCACTGAATAAAGCCATTGTCTCAGACATAATCTATTTACCATTTAGGCTGATTTTATTTCATTATTAAGACACTTGCATGGCATACCACCTTTCCCCCCACACACAAATATTCCTAGTCGTGGTCTGACAAAAGCAGTTAGTGAAATGCTGGCCCCTACTTCGAATTGTAAATAGATTTACTTCTCTAATTCAGAAAGTTGCCATTGCCGTTATAGTGAAACAAAGAGAACTTCCTTCTATTATTTGTAAACTGCAGGAGGCTAAATAATCTCTTACATTACAAACAGCACTCACACACAGATATTTACATACACTGCAAAAGAATTCATGCTTTGTCTGGAGTAAAGCGAAGTCCCAGAGGTAATTTCTGGACTGTGTGGGAAATAATGCCTCCTGCAGAAAATTTATAGCCATGATTGTTTAATAAAAATGAAAAATATAGTGTTAAATGTTTTTAACAAAAGCATTCAATAGTTTCATATTTTTCAGCTGACTCTTACCACTGTCAATTTAGAGAAATTACAAATCCTGGACCAAGTTTTAGGTCACTTCACAGGAACTAGTTTAACTAATTCCAATATATTGTTTTGGTCACATCGTAAAAAATTATTCATCGAATATGCATTTAATTTTAATTTATTGCTGGCCTACACTGAAACAAGAGTTTATACCAAAGCTCATAAAAAGCCATTTGGGAATAACATTAGAAGATACTGGAGGTAATTTTTTTATTTTGGTTTATAACTGACGGGTAAAGTTGTCTGAGAAACAGCAGGTTATTTGTCTTGAGAAGGATCTTTTCCACCCCTATTTAGATATGACTGAATGCTGTAGGTGTGATGAGCACCCAGGCAAAAGGCTGTCTCTGCAGATCCTGAGGTGTCCTTCAGTTCTTGTCCTGGGCTGATCCCGTGACCCTCCTTGTGTGACCCTGCCGAGCCTGGGCTGGAGGCTTCGCACTGATCAGACGTGATTGCAGTTCTGAGGTCCTTGCATGATGTTTCCTACAGAAACTGCCATGGGCTTGCTCAGCCTGATGAGTTTTATCATCTGCTGTGATGAATTTCTCATCATCTTCATCTGCATACAAAAGGGGAAACTGAAACAAAATTCAAATTTTACTCGTTTTCTTTAATCAGAACCAAGCATGACTTTTTGTTTTCTGAAAAGAACAAAGTGCAATTTCCCAACCTGACTGCTCTCTGAAAAAAACAAACCCAGAAATAATCCCTTATGACATATCTTTTTGTTTCCTTATCTCAGAGTCTTTTGCACAGTGTATTAAAACCCACTCTCTTACCTTTACTGTCCTTCCCCTTTCCAGCTGTCCTTCCCTTCTGAGACCTCTGATAAAGTTTCTTTGGAGTCTGGGGGGATTACCAGCAGGTGCACCATTTCCCTGTTGCTGTAGCTTCAGTTTCTCTGTCAGTAAAAGGAGCAGAAATACAGCTTGCCTTTTGCACAGCAGCTGTGAGCCAAAAGCTCATGCTTATAAAGCCCATTAAGCTGGGTACATGCTAATGTCAGATAAGGGTAGGTTAGTGATTGTTATTTCTTTGGCTTAATTGATAATAGGAATAATTAAAGGTGAAGATAAAATTTAACCCTTTAGACTTTTGTAGCTTTGAGAGGCTGACTTTTCCACTGACTCTTTCTCATGAGGTGAGTTTTATCCTCAAGAAAAAAAAATAAAAAATTGATTCCAGCAGTAACATTGAAGAGAAATCCTGTGATAAACATGGGGAAAAAAGTATACATGTCCTTTAGATACTCTGTCCCTTTCTCCTCTAGTCTGAGTTCATGTTTGCTTTATATAAGACAGTCATTAAACAATGAAAAGCTCAAGATACTTGTGGTCTTCCAGCCACCATTTAAGGGATGCTGGGAGTCAGAGAGGAGCACTAAATTGCTTGTCTAGTGATAAGCCAAAGCTATCAATCACTACGTGGGTTTTGGGTCAGGCAAGGGGCTTATTTTAACTCTGTACTTGCAAAGGGTCCTTGTAGTGTGTGGTTTTTTTACTGCATTTAAATCCCAGTGAGATCCAGAGCAGCTTTTTCTCTTGTGCTTTGAGGAGAGCTGGAGACTGCAGATGGATGTTGCAGACACAGCCAGGTATTTCCCTGCAAAATATCTGTCCAGCAGCTATTCTACTTCTCTTGTTTGGTTAAACTAATAATTTAAAGATAACTATCGGACATTTTTCAGCAAACCCCTCACTGAAACAATTGCATGTTTCATAGTTTCCAAAAGCTTCCACAAAAGTCAGCAGATTTATGATTTAAAGGAAAACACCCTATCACATCCAACAGCTTGCAAAAACAAACTTCCTCCCAAATTTGACGTTCCCTGATCACGGTATAATCTTGTTTAAAGGGCAATTACTTGATAAGACCTTTGTAACCATTTAGCTGAAAGCTTCTTGCTGTCTCAGTGAAGTGTTTCACACTGAGCATCTACTTCTGTTTGCTCTTGTGGTGCACTTGAGCTGTGCTTGCTCACAGCACTAAATGCAGCTCATTGTGAGCAGGTTGTGGAAAAGCTGACCTTTAGCAATGAGGAAATAATCCTCAGCCCTTGAAGACCTAGAAACTTCATAGAAATTAATCATCACTTCTCTAGTAACTCACCAGGCTTTTCAGGGCTGGACTGTGCTTTTGGGACCTAGCCTGAACCTCACAGGGTCACAGTTCTTCCCACACGCCTCTCTTGGGCTTGAGAAAAGGAACTGTGAGCAGATCTGAAATAGGAGCAGGTTTTTTTCTCTCTAGGTAGCCAATCCAATCTTCCAGGTGGGAGTATTGCCATGATATTCTCTTTTTTTTTTTTACTTGATGACTCAAAGCGATGTGAGGAAAACAGCAGTAGAGCCAACCCAGTGTCTGGTTAAACCTACAGTATAAAGTTATTGGGGTCTTCATCTTCTGACTCTTCTTAATTTAAAAAAAAATAATCTTTTATTTGCATAACTAATTTTTTTTTTCTTAATGCATGTATTTCTCAGGTCCCTGTATTTCCCTGCCCCTTAGGGAGCTAAGTCTACTTCAATCAAAGTACAGCAGCACTGTTTGAACTTGCTCCTATGAACTGGCTAAAAATAACAGTGTCATCAAAAATGCTTTCAGTTGCTCAGCAAACCATAGCCTATAGAATGCTGCATACTACTCAGGATTATAACACAGTAAAATTAGGGAGCTAGAACATCTCTCAGAAAACAGAAGTGGACTCTATTTCCCTTATTCTCTGAGGTACCTTTAAAAATTCAGTTATGTAATAAATGTGGTCAGGGATTATTTGTTGAAATGGTTTATGTGTGTGTTGGAAAGGGGCACTCCATCAGAACCACAGCTCCTCTTTTTTTTTTTCTGAAATGTTATTCCAGTTTCAATAAAACTTTCCATAACACAGATACTTTGAGTCCAAGGCAGAATTTGGTGGGACTACAGCTGGGGCTGGTAGCTGGGAATGTCTGTCCAGGAAAATTTTCTAGCCCGGAGGCTACAGTGTTTGAATAAAATGTGATAACAGCAGCAAATTAATGCCCATGGCCCATAATTAGAGTTTAAAAGACAATGTGTAGCAATGAGAAGATGAATGTAATGGAAGAGCTTTCCAATAGGAATAGCAAAGATACTTGTCCTAATTTAGTTAACGTAGGGCTTCATAAACCTCTTTGTGAAAGGGATTATTGGTGTGTTTGCCTGTAATTGCAGAGAGGGAAACAGAGACACCAGCAGGCCCACTGCAATCCCGTATTTTTAAAAAAGCCTCCTAAATTCTTGTTTTTATCTTGCTAACATGTGGTGTCAGGTTTTGAGTTTAAGGTAAGATGGAATAATAAAACTGTTCCGCTTGTAAATTTATTTGTAAACTTAGGCTTTATACAAGCATTAAATTAGCTGTCCAAATTGCACCTAAGATATAACACCTAAATGTTGTGCATTTTTATGCTGTTGCATTCCTAGTTATACTTGAATTTCTCAATGTAACAAAACTCAGGGACAGAGAAAATGTGACAAAGAGCTGCTGTGAGAAACAGAAATTATCAGGTTAAGTATCCTGAAATGCTTAGAATGGTCTTCTTCAGCAACAGATTCTTTAGTAGCTCTTTTTTATCTGTTTATTTCTGATCTGAAATATCTGCAAAATTTTGAAAAATAAGATAGGATATTTTCAGCAGTGGAATCTGTGAAAACCTTGAATGGCACAGTTATAAGTGCAGTAAGGCATATTATATTCTCTTTCTGTTCCTTTGAATTTAGAGATGAAATTTAAAACTTGTTATTTATATATTGTGTAAAACTGACTTTAAAACTAAATTTCAGGTCCATCAATTTTACACCTCTAAGAGAACTGCAAGTCATTTGAATTTTAGGAAAGTAGTAGAAAATGGCAGATTTTTTTTCTGTATTCTCAAAAAACCATATTATCTTTTGAAAAGAGGGTGTTGAGAACTAAATACCCTATTCTGATAATGATGTCTTAAATGGAGTACTTATTTTCAAACTGATGCAGGAAAATATGAAGAGTTATTATTAATGAATCTAAAATAGTTACAGGACATCTTACTTGCTAAGTTGTTTGTCATTCACATTCTATAAAACTAAAGAGTTTTAGCACCTAAAATGATAACAGACTGAAAGGTTACCTATAAGATGTACCAACAAACATTTATAGAAATGGGTATTGGGTAAGGAGGATTGAGGTCTATAACGAAATTAAGTGACCATAAAGGATCTCCCCTTTGAACACGTGGTGGTGTCACTCTGACATGATACAGAGGAGCCCATTCCTTCCCACATGATTTATGGGAGATCAGCTCCAGTAGTGTGGCCCAGCTGTACCAGTTTTGGCTGACAGAAGAAAAAAGGAAGGTTTTTACCATGCTCTCAACTTTGTGAAGAGACCAAAGGAAAAAAAAATAAAACAAACAACAAACAATGCAAAAACTTATCAGAGGGCAATTTGCACATATTGCTTTGGAGATGTATTTTAGGGATGGGGTTAATTTCTCCATCTCTTGCTGTTAGTAACACAAGGAGCCTGGACCAGTTGTAGAGCTTCACAAGGTAGGGTGTACTCCCTCAAAAGAAGTTCTCCCTGAAATCCAAGAAAGACATTCTTGTAGTGCAGTCTTTATGAATGCCTGAAAAGTCCAGCTCTGGAAAATGTGTGGTGAGACTGAGTTGCTCTAATAAGTACTCTTTTCTATTCAGCACCATTTTTGCTAACCACACCTTTGGTGCTGGTTTCTCAAGTTACCTTCTTGTGTCTTTTAGGAGAAATGTAATCACCCTGTAAGGAATTCCAGCTCTCTGACAGGGCTGTTTATATACTTTTCCTAGGATCAAAAAGGAAATTTTAATGAAAATGAAATTTTCTCTTTTTAATTAAAGCATAGTCTAATCATTATGGCTGTTCAGTCGTGTGTCCAGTTACTTGACCAGCCTGAATTTCTTCTGCCTGTTAGGTATTTGTGAAGGCCAAGGTTTAAACTGGTGTTCTGCAAATGCTTGGAACAAATGGGTTCAATAATATTGTTTCCTTAGGACTCTTTAACCTTCCTCAGTTACTTCTTGGTTTTGATTGAATTAATGCTTGCTTCAGTAGCACTTGAAACAGATATTTCATTTGGGATTTCTTGTATTTTTGAAGGAGATGGGGATAAGGGAAAGGAAAGGCATTCCTAAACAGAAATTCCTAAACCATGATTTACCAGCCACATAATTCATGGTGGTAACACTTGGCACTAAGAAAAAAAGATATTATAACCATACATTAGTATGTGGTAGTACTAATCCTAGTCCAGAATTTACTGTTTAAGGACTGCAGCTGTTTATTTTAAAATGTGTGTGTTTGTTTGTTGAATGTTGCAGAATCCTTCCTGTTGACACGAGGAAAAGGATGCATTTGAAAGAAATGTCCATCAAGAGAGGATTATGAAGGCACCACATCTGGGGCTCAGAGACCTGTGCTCAATTTGCACCTCTGGCAAGTTTTTCCTGACTCAGTGTGAGCCATTTGCTTTTCCTTGGATTGTGTCTGCACTTAGAAAATGAGCCCACTCCTCAACAGAGGTGTTGAAAGACCTCATTAATCTTCGTGGGTTGCTCAGAGATGACACACTGAGTACCTGAATAGGTGGCTGACAGCTGGGATTAGGCAAATTACTAATTGTTTTCTTTCAACTTGGGTTTTTGGGTTGCTTTGTAATCTGTTATGTGGCAAGACACCAAGATACATGTGTTAACTATTAAGTATGAGACTGTAAAATATGGATTTGTCTGTGACAGAGTCATGAGAGAACGATAAAGAGAAGCTTCATTTTTCTGCTCTGCTATTTTTCTTCACACAGCAGGATAAAGGTTGGTTACATGAAGATTTCACCAATATTGTGCAGAGGCAAATGGGAAGGAAGGTCTGAAGAATTCTGTCAGAGTACCTTTCTGAGTTGTGGTTCCTCTCCCAGATAAAATTCATAGTGGGATATAGTGACACAAGAATTTCCTCATAAGATACCTGAGCCAGCTTCTAATTGCCTGCTTACAAAGGTTTGAATTGAACTAGAGCTGATCCTAGTATCACTTTCCTTTCAAGGAAGTCTATTGTACACATTTTCTTGTCTGAGTGCCCGCTGTGTTTTTTGTATTTTTGTCATAGGCTACCATCTGATTTGTACAATTTAGTACTTTGTAGGTGTTCCAGTTCCCAGACAAAGAGCAATATATAATTCTGAAAAGTATTTGTGTTTTTCTAAAGGTAAATAGTAAGAAAACTAAAGAAACAAAAACACCTGGAGTGCCAATTCCATAGGTGATTTCTCACAGAAATATTGCTACAACATAATAAAACTGAAATGACATTTTTGTGCTAAATATTAACAGCAGTAACACTGTAACTCTGAAATGCTGACAGTGTGAACCCAGAGGTAAGTGATATACATGTTTTAGACGTTTGGCTTTTGACCTTTTCAATATTTGTTTGCCATTTCATTCTCTCACCTATAACCTGGAGATTTATGGCAGAGTAAACTTGTTCATCCTAACAACCATAATTTCCTTTGGAAGCTGAACCAAGTGTCAATAAACTTCAAAAGAACTCCTTGGTTTTGTGGGGGCACCTGTTAAAAGAGAAGGTTCACGTGTGACACAGCACTGCTGGAGTAAAACCTGTTTGTTGTGCTGCTGGTGGCTCTTATCACTTGGAAACCTTGCAGGTCTCCTCAGACACTGGGTAGCTGAAGACAAAACCTCTTTGAGTGTGGGGTGTGTGTGTCTTCTTGCCTTGCACTTCAGTAAGTTCTTCGTCTTTTATATTAATGAGAACTGTTTTGTACACCTAAGTCTAGAGCTCCTCCAAAGACAAAGAGTCTTTACAAAGCTGACTGGAGCTGGCTGATGTCAGTGCCACACATCATGGACCTGGGCCAAAGCCCACTAAAGTCCCCTCTGATCTTTCCACTGACTTCTGTGCATGTTACCTCAGACCCCTGGGGCAAAATATTGCCACTGGGAGTCACATGAATATATTTTGCCCCACAATTAATTCAAATTATTTGAATTCATGAGAATGCTCATGAGATTGGAATGGTAATCAATATGAGGGTGAGCAATTTTTGTTGTCATTACCACTGCAGTGTCCACCTTTGACAGTTGTCCTTTGACTTTTGTGCTATTTTGTGATCAGGAATCAACAGTTTTATTTTGGGAGTATCCTGCCTGTTTGTGTTCATGCAGTGTGCACTTTTATAATGTTTATGCACCAGTTTGTGAGGTTTAGTTGAAGATGAAAAGCTGTACCTTTTCAAAATTTCAGCAGTTTTAGTGAAAAAGAAATGATATGATACTGCAAAAATGTATAATATTTAAGGCACTAGAATTAGAAACAAGATATGGAAAAAAGTGGCTTGACCTTCAAAAAACACTCAGTCCTTTGGATACTTGGATAATCACTTAGAGTTTTGTATGTGAATGTACCTCTGAAAAATGGTCATTTTTAATGAAGATTAAGTATCTTGTCAAGAAACAGTTGTGGCCTTGCCAGTTCCATTTATGTGCAGGATTTCTAGGTGCCAGGCCCTACTCTTAGAGAATGAAAGTTGATTCTCTTTGGTGTCATATATATAACTGCTCACCTACATCTAAAACTATTTGGATTCCCATTTTTTTTGGTGTGTGTGTCTAATAATGGCAGCTGCCTGCCAAATCATGCCATCCAACGTGTGTGAGGGCAAAGCCAGCATCCAATAATAATAATAATAATAAATAATATAAATCCAATAATAATAGTCTATGAACTCCATTTCTGGTTATAAACAATTTGCCGCAAAACTAAAAATAGCTTACTGTTCTCAGAATGGTGATTTTTTTTTTGGTTCTTTGGGGTTTTTCCCCCCTACAAATTCATGAGTTTTTAATATTCCTACTTTTTTATCAGTTTGGTTTTCAGGGGTTTGTTTATTTTATGGGCTTATTAATTTTCCAAGAACTTTTGCTAGTAGCATAATTTGCCTGTGTTTTTCCAGCAGGAAATGAAATCAAGGCCGGTGAATGATGCCAATTGTCAAAACTTTGTTAACAGCAGAGAAGTGTTTCTTGGAGAAAAGTTGAATTTTACCACCTGTGTTCTCAGTCCTGAAGAAGGTTTTTTGTGAGGACTTGGGCAAATCTCCTCACAGCACTCCACCTCTGCGTAAAACGGGGATAATGCGTTATCCAGTCTAGAAAAAACATAGTTGAATGTACAAATAGAAAGCCTGATGGTAGGAATGAAAACTGTTCTAGCTGACATGGGTCTTGGAGTCTTGAGGTTTTTACAGATTAGGTTTTGATGTCCTGTTCATGAGTCTCAAGAGTTTAAAACAATAAATTAAAAGAGTAAAGCCGAACCCAATGTGACAGAATCCTTCACTCACTTTTCACTCAGACAGTAACTGAATTGTCAGCCACAATTTGCTTACGTGCATGCTGAGAAAAAACTGTTAGGAGTCTCTAAAAGGGTAAAACATTTTTTATTGTAGTCTGTGGGAGTGTCTTCTCTGACACCCCCTAGACTGGATGGGTCGGATTGAGTTGTACAAGAAGTCAAAAAAAAGAGACAACCAAAACCCAAACTCGAACGGATATTGGCTTTCAAAGGTTGTCAAGGTTACCCTTTTTACAGAATGGCAGTTGTTCTTCCAGCTTAATAGTGCAAAATGTCTCCTTTTACCAAGATAATTGTAGCAAAAATCATTTCTTTTATAAAACATGTTAGTTCTATTGTGGGGGGTTTATTTTATTTTTCTCACTATTAGCTTAGAGTTATCCTTTTAAGAATTAGTACATGCAAAAGAAGAGTTATGTTCTGTCTTTTGGAGTTTGTGCCTTGATTCACAAATTCAGGGGAAAATGGAAGAATGGTTATCATCCCATGCAGCAATGGCATAGTTTGAAGCTTCAGGAGTGTTGAGGGAGGGACAAGGGCCTCACAGTGATAGAATAGGTTTTTTAGCAAACTCCTCAACAGCAGTATGCTGGCTTTATTAAGATAAACTAAAGGAGATATTAATTGGAACCATCTGTATCCTTGACAAAATAAAAGAAAGAAAAATGTTTGAAGAAGAGATAGAATCAAATGAGAAGATTGGGTCTAACACATATTTAATATGATGCTGACAAGCCTGAGCAAATGCACTGGAACCTGAAATATAATCCAAAACAACTTTAACTGAGGTTCAGAAATTGAAAACTATAAAACATATCTTATAGGCCGACACACAAACTGATAGCTCTTTGAGGGTTTGGCGTTAAGCCATGCAAGTATTGAATTTAGAGCAGATGGTGAGGGTGGTACAACTCTCAATCTGCTAGAGGTAATATTTAAGAAATTAGAGTTCACTAATATTAATCTTAAAAACAGTGTTAAAGTGGTACATTTTCTTTCTTACTCTACTAACAACAAGAAAAAAATATAAATGCAAGTGCTGGTCTTTTCTTTCACCAGAGAGTTTTTCTTGTCTCTAGTGGATTGACTTACAAAGTGTCTTTTTATAACAGATTATTTGGATTGCATTTTCTACGTATAAAACTTTCTTCTGTAAAATGTGTGTGTATTTGCATTCCTAGTTTATTATACTCCTGATGCTGTTCCTAGTGGGCCCATAATGTTTACAGGGTGGAAAGAAGAGAGAACTTGTGTTTAGTACTATATTCTTTGTGTCATTTGACAGAGAATTAGGGAAGACTGATTTGGGTGTGAAAGTTGTGCATGGCAGGCCTGAGATAACATGCTGCTATTATATCTACAGGGAGGAAGCAGCGAGAAAATCCTTGGAGCTCTGTATAAACAAAGTCAGGATTTTGATGGCTCTATGTGGAAACTCACGTTTGCTCTCTACAAGAAATTTCTTTCTCCTGTAAGTTTTGGAAAAAAGCCATGCAGGTAGTAATATTTTTTCCATACCAATGGATCTCAAAACACCCTATAAAAGCATACACATGTAGCAAAACAAATATGCCTCTGTATGGGCTCCAGCAGAAACCACACAGATAACCATTGCAGAGCAGGTTTGCAGATACAAGAATATTTTTCTCTCTCCACTCTATTTTATCCTTATTAAAACAACTTATATTATCCATGTACCACAGACATAACCAGAATTGTTAAGGTTTGCCAATTAGTTGTGTTAAACCAACCTAAATTAAGGAGGTAACATCAGATTTACCAGTCTGAGTTCTACACAGTGTTGTGGAGTTAAAGCAGTGTAACAGAGAAATGCATTGAACCTTTTTTTTAAAGAGCAGTTATTTGTTTGTTTGTTTTTGGTTTTTTTTTTACTGAGTTCCACTGTTATAAAATTGAATGACACATTTGTGAATTATGAATTATGGAATTAAAAACTGTGGATCTATGTAGCTCATACTTTAAGGGCTACCTCTACCCTTAAAGTATAAAGAATCTCCTTGAATAAACACATTTAAGTCTGACTAATGTTTCATAGGAAGCAGAGATTCTGCCATACAATTTTTTTTATGTGGAACAGAACCTATTAAGCACCTCATGATGTGGAGGCAATTCCAAATTACATGAACAGAATTTTTTTGATTTACTGGCAATGTTACATTTCAATGCTACAACTAGTGGCCACCGGCATGCTTTAGAGCCAAAAGGGCTTTCAAGTAGTCCCACCCTGGTGATTTTCTAGCCTGGTTTGGAAACAGTCACTTAGAATTCCACGTCCTGTAAAAAAGGCAATAACAACTCGCCTGCTCCTTCTTCACAGTTCAACAGTATTGTTTTTCTGGAAAACACTCTTATAACTCAAAGCTGTATTAAAGGAAAATGGCCAGCAAAATCATCTTTTTAATCTGAATCATATCTCCTTTTAAGAATTCACTAAAAACCGGTAAATGTTAGTTCATTTTTGTCTCCATGACGCACAGAAGATAGGGCAGAGTTGACCAGCTGCAGTTAACCTACTGCTGAGCTCGGCCAATAAATTGCTCCATACTCCAAGCAGATGTTTCTCTTTTAGGCTAATGGAACTCTTGCAGGCCATATCCCTTCCCAAGAGAAAACACCAGCACAGTTGGAAGCTGGAAGGACTCATCTCGATAACAGAAGCAAGGTGGCAGCAGCATCAGCAGCAGTTTATTAATAAAATTCCATGAACAAAACAGCAATTGCATTTTGGTTTAGCTTGTTTAAAAAAAAAAAAATCACAACAGAGAACCACACAAACCAACACTATTTCTTCTCTGCATGGCCCTCAGATATAGTGTTTTTTTTGTCTATAACAGTTGACTTCTGGGTGAGAGAAGAGGAAATTAATCTCTTTCTATTAAGTGTGCTGTTGCTCTGTGTCAGTCATAACATGGGAGAACTGCATTTATGTAAATACCCATTGTTAAAATCCACATGTCACAGGTGAAAATTGATACCCTGTGTTTATGTCCTAGGGTAAGAGAACTTTATTATACTTTCAGAGCCTAGACTGGATTTCATTTGAATCTTATACCTGAAGTAGCTCTTCTAATGTCACTCCATTCATACTTGTTTGCATCACTGTAAGAATAGAGAAATGCTCATTATATTTGCTCCAGAAGACGAATGACAATGAACAGAACTAGGCTTCTATATTAGACTTTGAATAAGAATTGTTTCCAATTCCTGGAAACCTTCTCTTTTCTCTTGGGACGTGTACATCCGTTTTTGTCTAGTCAATGGTACTGAGAGCTACTTATGAAATGGTAATTAATGCCAGGGCTTTATATCTTATGTAAATGTGACCTGAAACCTGGAGAGCCAAGTTTCATAGAAAGGACATAATGGACAAGGGAAACTGGAGAACACTTTGCATTGCTTCATTGCTGTTTTCCAGAAGCAGTGGTGAAGAATTGAATCTCTTCTCTCGTTATGGCTGTTGGAGAAGACGTGAAATTCTGCTAAGTCTTTGAAACAAAAATATCTCTACTTCTATATTTTTTTTTTCCCTTTTCTTTATAACATAGTTGGGTCCAAATTTCACCTGGCTTCTACAGTGCACATGCTCTCTCTGGAGAGCTATGATGAAGGGAGATGCTCTAGAAGAATTTGCTCTAATGGCAAGATGACAAGAGTGAGGAAAAGCAAGATGTTAGTGTCATAATACTCCTTTTCAAAGCATGTGGGGAAGGCAGAGCACCCAAGAAAAACCTCAGCACAAAATGGGAACTGCTGTGCTTCCAGCAGGTGGAGTGGAAGTGCTGGGCAGGTTGCTTGCTCATTTTCCCCTTCAGCTTGTGGTGGGTTGTGGGGCAGGTAATGCTTCTTAGCACTCCAATATGTGGGCTCAGCCACACAATGAGCATTATACTGTTACTTCCAGCACCAATTATAAGCTATTTTGCCCTGCTGAAACCTCTGTTATTGATGTTGAGGGAAAGAATAGGAAAATAAGTAGTTTCCATTATAATTGAACTGAATGGCAAACAACACCATATCTCACTTTTCATTGGCTGCATAGAAGAGTTGGCTTTTAATAACATCTTCTTAAGATTATTTATATAGTCTACTTGCCATTATCCATATCAGTTCATGCCCTTTGTGTGTTTTAGATAACATTGTTGTGTTTCCTTTGACTTAACATTTAGTGTGCTGTGAACTTGCCAATAGTCTGAGCAGTTCGGGCTTGTCTCTTCCATAAGCTGTTTATTAAGGAATGGCTCATTATTAGAGGCTGTAAATTTGGCTTTCATGCTGGAGGTCTCTTTAGCTACACTTGGAGGGGCTCTTTGCCTGTGCTTCTTCTGTTTAAATTTGTTTTGTGTGTTTAAAAGCTGAAAAACCTTTCTAGAGTGAAATGGAAGAATTCAGGCACAGCTCAGCATCTTTTTTTTTGACTGATTCTTGAGACTGTGTGATGGGCAGATCTGAAATTCCATAAAGCCTGATCTTGTTACATTCAGGGAGTTAGACTTGGCTTCCTCTAGAAGACTGGCCACTCACATGAGTTGTAACCAGATCCAAATTTCTTTTGCCTGCTCTATACTCTCTTCTGCCTACTCTCCAGCCAATTTTTATGCAGGATCCAAGAAGATCAATGGAATACACCAGTCAGAGCAGCCACCTATGCCTATGTGCTTTTTAAGAGCTAGGGTAGGTCATGGGGCACAATCATCTAAATCAAAAACTGTGCAGAGAAAAAACCACTGAAGATATAATTAAATTGCAACCAAACTCTTGGCAAAAAATGTAAATTAATATTGACTGTGTTGCTAATGACCTGCTGATGCTGATTGCTAATGATTAAAAACGTAAAGATAAGAAAGAAAAGATGCTTTCAGGCTCTACACTGTCTAAGCAATTGCTGTACCTGCAGAAAGAAGTTCCTGATTAGATAGGATGTAAACTATCACAGTTCTCCCTGCCTGCCTAAAAGCAATCCAAAAATCTGCATTAAGGACAGAAAACAGCTCTTCACAGAGCACAGATATCTATAAACCATCATGATGGCCTTTCTCCTCATTTCTTACTTCCCAGTCATTTGAAAGTCGAGCTGCTGAAAAGGGTTAGTACAGTCTCTTAAAATTTTTAAGGGTTAAGAAAAGTATTGTGCGTTTGGGTTTGGAGGGTTTTTATCTCTTTCTGGATCTTTTACTACACATGAATCTGATGGCCAAATCATGACTGTGAGACTGTTGGACTTTTACTTGTGCTGACAGTGAGGCTCACGGCATTCTGCTTGTTTATTTTCTGGTTTCAGTTTCTGGTGTTAAAAAATATTCTGCAGCACAGACTTTAATTTGTATTACAAGACAGCCTTCCTCTACCAGAAGAAAAATAATATTTGATGCAGAAATTCCTCCTCTGAAAGGGTTCCAAAAATGAAACAAAGGAGGAACAAATTATTCTTTCCAGAATCTCTGTTGAGAAAGACTCAGAGCGAGTTTCGTCAGAGAGAGCCCCCAAGAAAACCCTTATTTCTTTTTAGGACCATGGAAGCCAGTGAGGGTGTTCCTGTGTCATAAAAACACAGGAACAGGAGAAGGACTATTTGAAGCATTGTAGGTCATTGCCTCCTGACAGTCACCTGTACCCGAAAAGCAGCCACTGCCAGGTGCCCCAGGCAGGGTATGTTGTGTTGAAGGGACTTCAGTCCTCACCTGCAGTGCTGCATCCTGCTCTGGGTCCCCAGCTCAGGAAGGACATGGACCTGTTGCAGTGAGTCCAGAAGAGGCCACCGAGATATTTGCACAGTCAGGGAAAGGTGTTTAGTATTTCCTGTAGGCTGGATGGACTTTTGAACCAACAGTGCTGGTAATTGAAAAGGGAAACACGGATCTGTAATTCTGACTCTGTTTCCTGCCAAGTACCCTCGGGATGAGGATTACATTTCACCAGTCTATTCCCACTGACACATTTCCACAATGCACCTGCAGCCCTTTGCTAGTTGCATTTATGTTCTTTCACCAAACTTTCTCCTCATCCTGAAGGTTTATCTCAGTCATTTCTTTGCCTGTACCTCTGCTGTCCCTGTCTCTGCTGTCCCTCATGTCCTCCATTCCTCCTCCATTCCATCAGTTTGTTGCTCTCATCTGCTTTTTCCACACTATTTTGCAGTTTCAATTTTACTTCCACTGTTTGTTCAACAACTGGTTCCCTCTTCAAAAAGTTTGCATCAAAAGTCTGTCCTGTTCTGAGTTGTTAATATCTTACTGAGGTCCTTCTGTAAGTGAAATAACAATCCTGTTTGCCCCAAAGACATTTTAAGTGCTCGATAGATGATAGACGAGACAGCTCTGTGGTTTTATGTCTTATAAAATACCAACTGAATTTTCAAGTCTTTGATGCTAATAAATGACACATAGCACAAAAGACTGGAGAAAACCAGAGAAATCTGACATGCTCCAGTTTTCAATTAACTGTTCTGAATGTGAAAACTCTGGAAGACAAAAAGAGTTAAGCTGAGATATGCTCTAGGCTTTTGTGATAATGGAAAGCTGGAAGGGAATTCTTTTGTGGATTTCAGGACAGAGTTCACATTTACTCACTTCTTAACCACTCCCATATCCTTCATCAATTCAGCAGATAAAGCTGCTATGTAAATCAATAGCTGCTAGGCTTAAGATATTTCCTTATCATAATTCTGGAACAAAAACAATTTCATTTGTTTCAAATTGGACTCATTCCCAGTTCTTAGTGGTAAAACAAATACACATATATACGTGTCTGTATATATGCACACGTACACAAAGATACACAGTGGAGTAAGACTAGATATATAATGAGAAAAATGGATCTGGGATGATCAAACTGTCTTTATTAAAGAATTTTCACATCAACAAAAATACTAACTTCTCTAGAAGATGCTGTTTGTTCCCTGGGCAATTCAAAACTGAACTTTTAATTATCTCAGCAAAGGGATGCTTGTTTTCTGAGACATTTGGAAGATTTATCCTTAAATATATATTTATACAAATTAACCTTTCTATTTTCACTGTACTTTAATTCAATACTTGATTTTGGATTTTAAGAGCATCTCCCAGATCTGGTATCAATGGAGGGTTTCAGCAACTCCTATTGCTGTTTTGCTTTTTTGGAGAATTGTTCTATGTCTGAGTTAGATGACATTTTCTTGCTTTCCCCTAGAAATTTCGCAGAAAAAATCTGGAGGTGCTACATGCCTCTCTTGTTTTTACTTCTACTTTGTCTTCATGTCTTAATTCTGGAGGTCAACAAGCTCTACAGCCAGTATAATCCAGCACCAAAATCCAGACTTTCTCTTGCCGTGGTTCCTTCTTAAAAACCCCTCCATCTCTGCATGCCATGGTCCTTTCTCCAGAGGTTATGAGCATCCACCTTGTTCTTCCCTGACTGCTCTAACCATTCTATAGCTTCTATAAATACACTTTTTCAAACTGCAGTTAGTAACATATAACTGGCTCTCTGCCATGCCAGTTAGGCAAAGTCACTAACCACTCCACCTTCACCTGCCCCCTCTTCTGCTGACTTCATTATTCCTGAGCATTCCGAGATGCATCCTTATTTTTTCCTTCTGGAAAACACCTTTCAGAATCTTTTATGTCAATCTCCAGTTATCAAACCTTATGTTATATATGCAATGCTTTTTATCCTGTCTAACCAATTTGTAAGGCTATTGCAGGATTTCTTCTTTCCAACAGTGAGTAGTGAATAATTTATACCTACAAGCTGGTTATACACTAACATTTCAATTTGTCCTTTAGCTTTAATAGGTCTTAATAACAAATTATTTACAGATGTATCCTTTAAAATAACATTGTAATAGCCCAAACAATTAAAGAATTTTCTGTTTTCTTTTAAAATAGATGTTCTATTTCCTTGCTCATTCTGAAGGTCTTTACCTGTTACAGTTTGAATTAATATTTACTGAGCATGAATGACCATGCCTGGGAATTACTACTATGCCTCAGTTTATTTATCTTGGAAATTCCAAATTCCCTTCATCTTGAATTCATTTAATTTTCTCCCACAACTACTATTCCCAGTTTCCTCTGTCTTAATCAGAACCTCTTGACTGAGCCATTCCTGGTCTGATTAGTTTCTGGATTCGCATCCTAACACCCAGGTATTGTTTCCCTCTGTAGTCTCAATTTCTTTGTCTTAGTTTCATTCCTCTGTATTTACAGCAGGTTTAACTCAGCAATCAAATCAGGCTCTGAGGTACAACAAAGTGGTTGCCAAAGATCCAGAGCTTTCAGGTGAGATGATTAAAGCTTAGTCCCTCAGCAGCAGTGCATTCACAAGCTGTCACCTGGAAAATACCTAGAGCAGAGTGAGACTTTAGAAGCTGATTTAGTAAAATGAAACAAATCTCTTTAGAGCTTGTGTTAACTCTGAATTTCCAAATGACTATAACCTGGCCAAATTTGGTGAACTTTCAGAGGATGAATGAAAGAGCAGTGTAAAGAGCTGTTCTCTTTCTGTGTCAGGATTGCTGCTCCCATAAGAATGTTCTCTCTTTCTTGGAACAAGGTAGGTAAACTGTTCTTAAAATGAATAATAAGTCTCATTTTCTTCTGCTCTAGTTTTTAGTAATGTTTGGACTGTTTTAGCTGGAATCTTACATCTTCCTTTCCATTTAACTAAAATAAAAAATCAATCTGAAGCAGAAAATGAGCCTGGAAACTTTCAACCAGAACAGTCAGTTTAGTCATGTTTTGAGTAATGGGAAACAGTGTTCAATGAACTTTAATAATATAGGTAGCTCCTATTTTACTTATAACATGAATTTTAGTGTGGAATATGTGTGTGTCTTTCATTACATACAGTAAGCTGAAGTCCCTATTATTTTTACTGTGTAATGACTATTGTATATTTAAATGCAGTACTGAAACTTACTGGAAATCATGAAAGCATTGTAGCTCTCAAGGTGTTTCAGCTTAATAAACCACTTCTATAGGACACACCGGGTAGTAAAATTTGATGCATTTAATAAAACAATGTATCTTTTAAAAATTTATATCCTACTAGAGCTAAAGCCTGGTGGAAAAAGGATTTTAGCTTGCTTTCTTGGGTCTGCCATGGATTTCCTGAGAATGAGCACAATAATTTAGCCTGTTTTCTTTTGCCTTATCTTTAAACATTTGTCTATACATAATCCTTTTTCCTCCCCTGTTTCTTATAAATGCTTCTAAAGCCAGGATTGTTCTTTAAATGGGCCTCTAGTAACCTGCATGTTTGATGGTCCTACTTTTTCCCTTGGTTCTTGGCTTTATTTTAAATACTGCTGTGAGCTAGTTTTTTCTAAACCTATTCCAATTGCATATGATGAGGTGGTTGGCTTGAATTTTGGTTTAAAACTATCCTAAGTAAGCATAATCCTGTGTTTGGGAATGACAGAAGTGACACTGTGCTGATTCCCTCACTGGCCTGACTGGAGCAGAGTGTATTTTGTACTTGCAGTGTAAGTGGCTGGTATTGCTTGCAGACAACAGATATTTTGTTAATGCCCAGCAGCCTCTGTGAAACTTCAAATTGAGCTGACATAATAATGTTTGTTAACACAATTCTGTGGCATACATTCCTGGACTCCTCAGCTGATTGCTGATCCCATAAATACATGTGTGTTACTCATGATGAGGTGCACGCTCCTGCTCAGTGTGTGCCAGGAACTAATGGGCTGGATGAAAGGGCTTTGTCCAATCTTTAAATACAAGTTGTTCAGCGTGCTTACACACAAATCATTCAGCCCAATAGGTTCAAACAGACACCACAGGAATCTGAGATCACAAGAAACTTCCTTCTGTGGTCCTTTTGTAAGGATCTGCGTGTTGCTTTAGCTCAAACAGAAAGTCACTGGTCCATGTGTGTATAATTAAATGTCTTTGATAAGCTGAGGTTTTTTTAATAGTGAACTGGAGTAAATTACCTCCAGTAGTCTGGAGTAGATTTAGAAACCAGCAGTAATAGGGAAGATGGTCTAGGGCATTTTGTTTTGTGTTCTGACTTGTTAAACCTGACTGCTCAAACCTTCTGTTGTATCTGTGGGCACTTTCCTTGCTTTTGAGGCTTCCTTTGAGCATCAATGACTTCTATTAGGAAAGCAAAATCCTGGCTTATAGAAACACGGACAAGTTGACTGAACTACATGGTATTATTTGACTTTTCATTAGACAGGTGATTTTCCCATGGGCTTAGAGTCGGTGTAGCAGAATCACCTTGCTTCAAAACCATGTACTTCAGTAAAAACAAAGTAGTATCATATTTATCTGAATGTTTCACCTGGGGCTATCCCAGCATTTAAGCTTCTCTTCAGAAGGAGGAAAGCTCTTTTGCTCTCTTTCCAAAAAAACCTCAGGAACTATTGCAGGAGTGTTTTCAGGAATTACGAAAACACTGGGAAGCAAGGGGGCCTTGCTTGTTTACTGCACTGCTTATAGTAGTAGGGTGGCAGATGGGATCTCTGGCTTTATTTTTACTTCTGTCCTGCTTCATATGTTCTTTCAGTTCCTCAGGTCTTTGCTTTTTCTCTCACTTCTTGTTGTTGACCAAAATGGAAGACAACACATAAATGTATGTTTTGTCCACCCTTTCAGTTAATGAGTACATTTCTTTCATATCAATAAGGCATAATTGAACCAGAGTGCATTCAAAAAATGCAGCAGGGATGATAGATTACACAGCATCTGCTTGAAGAATGACTGAATAACTTAGATTTCTCCACTCTAACTTTTTTAAGATATAGCCTAGACACTGACAATAGTATTAACACAGTTGATAGATTTAGGTTGTGTGAACCTGGCAGGAGACCGACTCAAAAGAAAATGAGGCAGACCTATGGAACTCCTTGAAAGAAGATGCAGATGCAACATGTTTGTGTGTCAAGAGAATCCTGCATAAGTATTTAGAAATCTTAACTAAATCATCAGGTTTGGGGAAAAACATGAGCTAAAGCAGTCAGAGAGGAGAATACTTAGTAGAGCAGTGACAAAGCCATTCCTCAGCTTCCTCAGCAGCTTATGGCTGCTCTTGACTCAGGACCCAGATTCAGATGGACATTTAGTCTGAACAAATACGACTATTCTTATATATTATTTTTTTTTTCCCAAATGTAATATTGAAAAAACTTCTCTTGCATCAGAAATTATGGTCTTTTCCCTCCTTAATGCCAACAATGCTATTTTGATGATAGCACCACACCATTGTGTCAGCATGAGAGCTTTTGGTTCTCCCATGACACAGGACAGCTTAAATAAAAAAAGCATTATTGAAAGACTTTCTTTTTTCCCCAGAGAAAAGACAAAACTCAACAATTAGAAGGGGCCTGCTCCCTTGTGTGCTAAATGTATGTGGTGGCACAAAATTTTCCGTGTTACCTTACTAACCCAAATGTTTGGAAGGCAAAAATTTAATCCTCCAAGTACAGGTTTGAAACTTAGCCTCGGGAACATGGATCATAACATTCTGCCTGGATATAACTTGGAGATACCTAGAAGTCTCCAGAGGTTTTACAGATGGCCAGCTGGTGCTGTAACTGGAGAATTGATTGAGAGGTGTTCCAAGCCCTAAAGAAAGCAAGCTTGAGAAAACAGCCAAAGGGAACTCCTAAAAACTCTGATTTGGTGTGGAAGGCTTTTGGCTATTGTGCGTGTAATCTTGACATTGTCATGTAAAAACTGTAACCTCGGGTTGTTATTCTGAGTGTTTTGGTTTGTGCAGCTTTAAGAGTCAGTAGGAGACGCTGTAATTAATTCACAGTTGGGTACCCTTAACAGGTAAATGGGGGGTGGAAATCCCCGGGTGAGTGAAGCAGGGAGCAGAAGGTTATTTATCTCAACCAGGTGAGCAAACTAAGAATTATTGATGTCTTCACGACTGGTTCCTGTAGTTTTAGCTAAATCTAGTCATTAAGAAGATGTGCTTTGGAGATATCAGAGCTGATCTGCATCGGTCGTGCCAAACTGGCAAAGGTGTTTCCTGTCCAAAGCAATCTCAAGACAGCAATGCTACATGGAGATTTCAGATCACGTTTCAGTCTCACTGTTTTTTCAGAAGGAAGAGGAAAAGGTCAGTTTGTGGCCAATCATTTTGGTCCTCCTTTATTCTTCTGCTTAGTTTCCTATATTTTCTTCAGGTATTTTCTCAGGGAAGCCATGGGGCTGTGTATTTATCCCCATTGGTTTGATGCATGTAGATGAAGTATTCCATATATTTTCCTCCCAAATGATGAGCAATTTAAACACCTCTTCATTTTGAGGCACATATTCAGGAGACAAAGCAGTTCACATCAAGGTTGCATTTCTGATATGTTTTCTTGGCATTTCTTCCATGTTCTGAGGCGAGTTTGCTTTTCAAGTTTGCTTCAGTTGTATTAGTTTTAGATAAAGTTGTTTGTAATATGTGATATGAGCTGAAGTAAAATCTAGAAGCTGAAGCCACATTAGGTGAGTTCTCAACCAGGCAAAAAAAAATTACCCCAGCCTAGAAGACCTGGCAAGCTTAAGTGCAGGGCTAAAGGTAAAAGGGGGATGTGACAAGTGCATGGTGAAGTGGCACCTGCTTCAGTTCATGTCAAGAGCCTGCTAGGTGACCTGCTGTACGTGGGGCTGAATATCTCATGTGAATGAGGATGGCTTAGATGGCAATGTGATTGCACAGGAGGTGGTCCAGTAATATGAGTGAGCAGTCACGGTATACCTGCTAGTGAAACAAAGACAGCAGCTAGAACTTTCCATGGCTCTCAGTGACTGACAGGGTACAGATATGCCAAGAAGCATGTTAGAAATTGACTGGGATCTTGCAACTGATGTTAGTTTTATTAGATTTTTCTGCTTCAAAATTACTTTGAAAATAAAATGTTGCTTTATCTTTTTTTTTTTTTTGCTGAAGTTTGAAACAAAATCATTCAAAGTTAGGGTGAATGTTCTAAAATATTCAAAAGTATGGATATCAGTTATATGTTACATATATTTTTCAGCAAAAAAACCTTCCAGGTGTCACAAAGAAAAAATTAATTCTTCATTTTAATCTATATCAGGAGGACAGGGTCCCCAGAGAGCTATTATCTTGTAGTCCTGTTCTATTAAGTGACTTCTACCAAGTTTCCTTTTCTTTCCTTGTAATATTTAGCTTTAATTCCAGCCCACCAACTGCACCAGCCAAATGAGACTGCAAGTTTGGATAAAATGCTTAATAAACCCCCACTATTTTCAATCTAAAGAAACTTTTTGTATACTACGTGCCTTAGAAATTTTGCTACTGAGAGAGAGGGGATTTTTTTCTTAACTAAACTGCCTCAGGGCATTGCTGTTTTGTCTAAAAAAGAACTTGAGGGTTGTTTGTGGTTTTTCACTTGTTTGTTTGTTTCCTGATTCTAAGGCAACTCTTGCATCCATATTGATCTTGGCCTCAAAGCACTTGAATCTCGGGAGCACACAAAACCCCTTGCGGATCCAAATTTCTAGTCCATTTTTCATTTAACTTTATTATACTTTGAGGCTTGAATGAATTTTGAGAGCTCTGGTTGTGTGGGTTGGGTGTGCACCCTCCAGCAGAGCAGGAAGGAGGGAAGTGCCCTGATGGCCAATGTGCTTCCCAGGCTCTGGGCACAGAAAGCTGCAGAGGGACACAGAACACACTGAGGCAATTTTGGGGCTGCCTTACACCAGGACCTCCCAATGGAGCAAGGCTTAGGAAAAAGCAAGAGAAGCTTAGTAATCAGAAGGAGGATATCCTTAGGTAATAAAACATCACTCAGGAGTGTCTGGAGTTTGTTGGCTTTTCTGTGATGTGCTATTATTTTAATAATGAAATTTTGGAGCATTTACCTCACTAATAGAAACTGTTCTTTTCCAAATAAAATAATCAGTATATCCATTTGACCAGTATAAATTATTCCTTACTTTCTCAGGCTCCTTGTACTGGGAAGAATCTTTGCTGTATCTGTTTTTAAAATGACAAATAGAACTTTATTCTTGGCAGATATCCATCAAATTTTAAACCGCCTTTTGATAGTTACAATAAGGAAGCTTAGAGCTCTCTTACCACTGTTGCTGGTGGCTATGTCTTAGTTGTTGTTTTGTTTGGGTTTGGGTTTTTGTTTAGTTTATTTGCTTTGGAGTTTTTGTTTCAAATAAATATTTAGATTTTATCTGGACAGAGCTAGACTTCAGAACTCAGGTTTTTGGTACAACTCCTCCTCAAGCAAATGCATTCTTCCTTTTTCTCAGTTTATTCGTCTGAATCCCGGGTTCAAGAGAAATGCACAAATATCTCTGAAGTTTTCTGTATTATTTAATAACTATACATACACACACAAAAAAACCCCAAAGATGTTACAGTGTATAAATGAAAGACTAAGCAAGTGCTGTTGCAAGCTCCTTAAGCTGTAACACCCTGCAGTTAATATGAACTCTGGATATTGGTGCCCTCGAGAAAAAAGTTGTTTGAAAGCCAAAGTTTCATGCTGGGCTTTCAATTTTTCTAAAGTTCTTGAAATTATGTAATTAAAGATCACTGCTGTGCTTGTAAATTGGATCCAATTTATGGGGTTTTAGGGTAGTTGTCTTTGTCACATCATATTCTTATTATTCTTAATGATATGAATAATAGTTTTAAATTGTACTGAATTGAAAATAAGTTTTAAATTAAGCCATCCAGGTTGAATAAATAACAATACACTGCAGACAGACAACTGAAATTGAGTCAAACATCAAGTGATGAGTCATGCAGAGTGTAGAACACAATATTAGTTTTAATGTAATTTTACAGAAATGTCAGTTTTTAGGCAGAACTTCATGTGAAAGTACATTGAGGGTTATCAGCATTATTAGGAGTTTCTGTTCAGGTATTCCTGTGTTTTTAATATGTGCATACACAGTGCAAGCATTAAGAATGATCCCTATGCCTTTCTTTGAAAATGCCTTCCAGGTATTTGAAAGAAAACTCACCTTAGTATTTCCAGCTACATTTGCACAAAGGCTGTTGCCTTTTGTGTGTGTTGCTGTTTGGGCAGCTCTGCACCAACACCAGTCTCTGCTGCAGGTGAGAGCACTGAGCCACTGGGACCAGCAGGGTGTGGTTTTTTAATATAGATAGGGAGGAGTGAAATTCCTCAGAACAGGGATTAGAATTTACCTTTTGAATTGTGATTTTGCAATTTCTTTATTTCTCATTTGAAAAGTAGCTCCAGGTTACTGGCAGCTAGATAAGGTGTTGTACCTCCTCCTTCTTGAGAGCTCAGGATTCATCTCTGACAAGGTATCATGAATCTTACAAGTGATCTACTTTCTAAAACTATCGGCTTGTAAATGTGCTGCTGTGAAACGGTGTGATGAAATAAAATCCATGCCCCAGGGCAATCAGGAGGATGAAGGGAAAATCAAAGTAATGGTGAATAAGCCCCTAGCAATTTCCTGTTATGTTGCTTAAGAACAGAGACATGATTTTATTTCCTTTCTGAATATCAGGATAATTACACATTTCTGGAAGATTTTGCTCTTCACAATGGAGAGTTAAACATGAGTTCAAATCAGGATTTGAAAGAATCCATAGTCCAGTGGAAGTGTCTGCAAGCATTTAATTTGGCATACTATGAAATAAGGATAGAAACACATGTCCAGGTATTCCTAAGTTTCTTTAGCATTTTCTTCTGTATTTCAGAGTTGACATCAATTCTGATCTACTGCAATGAAAATAGAAAGTGGGGCTAAAAACAAACAAACAAAAAACCCCCCACCTCTTTAGTTTTCTTACCTCTGGTAAATGTTACTGTGTAGCCCAGGATTAGCATTAGTATTAGATCAAGGACTCTTTCTGAGTATAGTTCTACTGTGTCATCTACTCATTCTGTTAAGAGTAACCAAAAAAGTATATTATTTCTTATGTGTTTTCAGATTTACTCTTACTTGTACATATATTATTATAGACCTCCAGTATAAGGGTTCAGCTTATGGTAGTGAAACACAAGTTTTCAAGTTTTGCAAATTAATTGAAATATTGGAGGACTAAGGTGATACTCGGTTGAATGTAAATGTACAGCTATAGAACCAACGTTGCAATTGATAAAATCATTCTAAGAATTTTCTTTGAAAACTTTGTGCAACTTTTTATTTTGCCAATCAAAGAACAGTTTATCTAGTACTTTGGAATGAGGTTTTTTTGCTTTATTTAGTTCTTTATTCAAACTTTTCTGCAGGGTACTATGTTCGTGATCGAACTAAAGAAGTTCTTGCTCTTCATCGTAATTCTATTTAGAAATGTCCTAGTGCAGAATTAAACTCTAACTTCTTAACATAGTGAACATTGGGATCCACATAGATGAACTTTCAGAATAATGTGCATTTAGCAGTTGCATTCACATCATCTTAAATTATGTTGGTGAATTTTGATTAAAAAAAACCTAATTTGTGTTTATTCTTTGAGGGAAATCACAGCACTTTGCCGATTGTTTATTCCTTCTTATTGTTTCCAGACTTTACTGATCGTATGTCAGTTCTAGGGCAGTAGAAATAAGCTGTCCACCCATTTCAAAAGCAGCAGTGAAACCTAAAGAGGTTGCTATTTAACTTTCCTTCCAGGTGCTTCAGATTTTCCTTTATCATTTCCCTGGATAAAGTATGAGGACTCTCAAACTTTCATTTTCAGACTTTTTTTTTGCTTAGATGAAAATAACCAAGCTTAACTTAAATAATTGGTCATTGCTAACCCAGCGTAGGAATGTGTTGCTAAGATGTATGGAATCCAGTGCCAGACTATAGTCCTGAGCTGGAATTTACTTGTTCCTATGTGATTATATTCTTATCAGAGTCAATATTTCTCTTTTTGTCATGCCTGGGAGCACAAAAAGCAGCCTACAGGCTGCATGTAAATTACAGGCACGTATGGATCTTTCAGCAAGGAAGATATAGGAATGTAAATTATTGTAATTATTGCTGGTATAATAATGCACTGCAACATGCCTCTTTTAAATGGTGATGGAGATTCAGAGTACTGGGAAGAAAAAATCAAAAGCCTTTTTTTCCTCTTGTTCAGGCACAATACTGTGAATTTTGCTCACAAGTAGTTGCTTACTATAGAGGAGAATGGATTAACAGCTTCTGCTTCTCCTTGTTCTGCTCTTCCACAACCTGGAAGCAAATTTTCAGCAGGGTTCTTTACATAACTGTGTTGGCTATGAAAATACACGAGTATATATTTCACACTTGAAAATCTAACATTTTTGTTATTTACACTCTTTATTGCCAATTATGACTTTTGATAATTTATTATTTTGGCAAGCAACATGAATTTTCAGCTGGTGTCAATGTAAACAAAAGAAATATAAAAAGAATTCTATGCAATTTGAAATAGCAAATATGCAATTATTGTCACAATTAAAATAATTTCGATATAGCCAAATATAATTTTAATTTACAAATCCTTTTGCACCAGGAAATGCTGACCACAATAACCACAGGTTCTGAGTCTCCAGAACCTACATAAAACATAGAAGAGAATTAATTTCAAACTGGATGAGTATTTTAAAAGGGAAGTGGCATAAAAGCTAAGTGTTTACAGAGGGGGAATATCATTGTTTGTGACTCAGCTGGTCTTTAGCAGAACAGCCAGGCCCTGGCAGTGTCTGACCATGGCAGTGCTCCTGTGAATGACCTGCCTGCCTGCAATGTCTCTGCTTCCAGCAAAGAACAGCCATCTCAAAGATAGTTTAAGAAAGCTAATTTGTCTTTATTATCAAACTTCTCATGTAAATTGAGTTGATTCGGAATGTTTGGGAGTGTTTTAGGCATGGAGATCTCATCTATCACTACTCTACTAAATTTAATTAATGGCTGCTACTCACTTTTTCAAATAATTCTGGTTTTTGTGTAGTTTTTGCTCCATAGTGTTTACCATTTTTTCCTTATTTTTCTGATGATCATAGAGTCTAATTTGCTTTCTGACATCATGTATGAGTTACAATGTCTAAACTCTAAATGTTGAAATTAGGTATCCATTTCTTTGCCCTGGCAGAACAGAGTTCAACCCCCCAAAATATTTTGTCACATATATTTTAGTCTCAGACATATTAAATCTTCATCTCAAAACCTTACAGCTGCTGCTCAGCCTGCCCATAGTGAGTTTTTTAGAAGATCATATCTTTTGTATTTGGTCCTACATCTGGAAAAGATCACCTGCATAAATATTCTTTCCCTAACTCGCAATAATACACCATTTATTTTGAGGTGAATGTCTGCACTCAATATTGCTATATTTTTTTTTAATATGCACTAATTAAAAGAATGGAAAGATTTGTCTCAGATTTTTCTTCATCTCTGTCCAAGTATATAATCATCTGGTTTTAGATGTGGTAGTTGAGTCCTGTGCAATAAGAATACCGACTGTGTTATCTCTCTATTGTGCTGATTCCAGGAAAGTTGTTTTGGAACCAGGAAGGGAAATGTATGGAAATCTTTGTTGCATCACCATTCCCATAAAAAAAACCCCTTGAAAATAGTGTCTTGTTTGGAGGGGATATGTATAATAACTTGTTCTGATCAGCGTAACCTGTGGGTATTTTTGTGGGGTGTTTTTATTATTTTGGCTTGAGGGTTTTTTGTGAAAACTGCAGAAGGTGAATGAGATGAGAAACAATGTGCAACAATGAGAGTTTGCTTGAAATAAGGCATTTATCAATAATTAGAGAAAGCATAGGACTTGCAAATAGTTTGCCCCTCTTTTGGTCTCTTGTCTCGATGGTCACATTCTTCAGGCTCCTTTATTAAATGGAAACATTTGCTAGATAAATCTTGTATTTTTTTCTAAATGCTTCTTGTTAAGTAGTGACTACAAGTCAAGGAATTGAGGAAAACTGTTCCTTTCAGACTCAAATATATTCAAAACTTCACGGTAAATTACCAATAATTAGTATGTTGACCAAAGTAAAGCCACCATTCTTTGCTTTCTCTCTGGGACACTCCTCAGCACATGTTCTTTGATCTGTTTAGTCATAAGTTTCCCTCATGCTCAGCCAGTTCTAGCAGTGTCTGTTAAATAATTGTGACCACAGTCTCCTTGTTAAAGACAGTGGACTTTGACTCAAGCCTTTCCCTCACCTCATGTGCATACTTCTGAGGATTTTTCCATGTTTTATGGTATTATAGTTTAGTGTCACAGACAGATTTTTGCAAGTTTCTAATATCATAACACTTAATTAGGACTAGACAAGATGTAAGTGAAGCAATGAGGTTGGTGTACTTTATTTTCTTTTTCCTTTATTCTCTCGTTCTTCCTGTCAACTTTCTGCTTCTGATGTAATTTTTTTCAAATGACCAAGTGACCCTGACTAAGTCCTTCAGTGGAACAAACCCCAGTGTAGCCCACAGGGAGGTCTGCTTCCAGGGAGTTTCTCTCTTTTGGCACTGGTTTGCCCTGGGCTGCAGCCTTTGGGCCCTGTGTCTGTAACATCTCCATTTGATTGGACTATCTCTAAGAATGTGGTATGTGATTTTTCATTATCTTCTAGGTTTTTTTTTCTCTCAGCCTCAGGGCAGAGGATGATGGACCCCACGAGTGGGTGCAGTCTAAGGCAAACACATCAAGAGAGCCTGCAAAGACTGACAGGTTCACAGTCTAGTAAATGCAACCTCCAGCCGTCACTCTTGGTGCAATATGTAGTATTGGACCTTAAAAGAGATGAATTTGTTTCTTGAGAGGGAAATTAAAATGTGGTGCTATTTTAGAAGCTGTTACCAAATTTCTTTATTGTCTCTTTGAGATTTACTTGCACTAATACAGCAGTTTACAGAAAATTGATTGAATTCTATCAGAAATTCTTCAGGGTACTAGGAAACTTGTCTGCATTTTCAGGCTGAAGCATTGCAGGTCTTTTTTACTGAAGTGACTGACATGCTGTGCACCAAAGCAGCGGGGAAAGCAGGATTCACTAACTTATAATACAGCCTACAACCTGCCTGGAAACTGGTGCTGAAATTGAGAATCGTACATGAAAATTATTTGTTTGGGCAAAAGTATTTATCAGAGTTGATAGCAAACATGCCAGAAAACATCATGATGTACATACCAATGAAAAATAATCATACTAAACGTGGGACCAGCTGTGTCAGAGAAGTCCAGTGGCTCACTATACCCTGATTATCTGAAAGCAGCTGATCAAGAGAAAGTAGCAAGGAGCTCTGAAATATGTCATTCAAAATTCCTTGTAAAATGTACATGTCCTGTAGTGTGGGTGTGGTTTCATTATCCATAAACTTTTGTTCTTCTTATGATCCCTACTTGACTGTTGGCATTAATTATGTCTTGTACCAAAAAACTTCATTGCTATTTCTGAATGTAAAATTGGAATTCTTTGGGATGGGCAAAATGTAATCTCCACCTTGTAGGCTCTATCTTTGTTGACCCTGTGTTATTTTATTTTACCTGTTAGATAGACTTACTCTGGAGCTTGTGGAGGATAGCTGTGTATGAACCATACAGAATTAAGGAAGCAAAATATTTTGTTGTATGAAAATAACAAAAGATTTTTCTGCAGCTGCTTCTGGACCTCTGCAGGCAACAAACTGTGGGCCTATTGGGTCACTTTTCTAATAACAAGGGTCTTATGCAGTGGTTAACAGTATACAAAACATGCCAAAAGCAACTTTTTGAATGAAAATTCTGCTTCACAACTTATAGCCAAAACAGTGGTAGACAATCTTTGTTCCATTGGGCTTCAAAACCTTAATCTGGTATGAACTAGGGAAAAAGGTTATAATTTTTTTGGTTTGGGTTAGGTTTTTTAGTGGTATTTTTAAAGAAACAAATGGTAAACATACATGATGCCAGCTGCCACATGTAGCAATAAAGCAGAGGGGCTTGTGTGAGGGTTTTTTGTTAATTCTTTTTTGAAAGTACCAAATTTGGACTAAAGGAGTTATGTGTTTGTAGTATTAGTTACAGTAACTACTGTTTGATAAACAGAGTAATTAATGCAAGACTTCTTCCATGCTTTTGCTGTTTTCATGTTTCTATGAATAAGTTCTTTAAGTAATGATTTATAGACTGTAAGCTAGAGAAGACAAGTGATACTGTCAACTAGATTCTCTTCCTGGGCATAGGCTATCACTTAGCAATTTATCTAGTGGCATTGATCCTTGTAGCTCTTGTCTACAGTTAATCAATCTCATTCCTACATTTTAAGGAAAGACAGTGAACTCTGTTTAGCTACATCAGAAAAGAAGCAGAGCTGTGGAGTGCCTGAAGGCACAAGGTGCAAGATTCTCATCACTATTGAAACCGACTGTGCTCTGTGTCATGATATCAGCTGTGGTGTGATGCTGTCCATGTTTCAGTTTTAAAGACCCTTATTCAAATATATTGATGGCTATTTCAGAATCCTAGAAATCCTCCTCCTTCCCTTTCCTTGCAGATAATCTAAATCATCCATGACAGAACAGTCTAACCTATTCATGAAGAAGAATTCTCTTTTGGTAAACGGGTCCTATGTGTCACTGTCCTTGAAAGTTTTAATCTTGTATCTATACTTAACTGCCCTTCCCAGGAATTTCAGCTCATTACTTCTTGCGTTGTTACAAAAGAAAAAAAAAAAAAGCTACTTTTTATTATTATTTATTTTCACAGTTGCTTTTTATATATTTGGAGACTGCAGTTCATCTCAAAGATCTCTCAGGTTCAAGTGCTTTGGTCACGTAACCTTTCCTCAGGGGCCATGCTTTCATCTGTTCTCATGGTGGCAATGAAAGCCTCTTTCACCATTGTTTCTTAGTGCTTGTACGTGCTACTAGCTCGCAGGTGCATAAAAACACTGTCAGGAAAGATTCAAGGCTGAATGGATGTGACATGCTGACGTCAATGACCCAGGCTTCAAAACAACTTTATAACCTGGAGAAAACAGAACAAGTCTATAAAAGCTGTGGGAGTAAAATCTGTTGATTTCACGGTGCTGCATAATCCTTCCTCAAACACAGTAACCCCCCAGCAGACCCACACAGCTTGCTCAGCCTCTAGCTAGTCATTACATGTTCAGGCTCAACTCTTCCTTCAAGTAAGCAGATAAAATAACTGTGTTCAGAGCATGTCTTATTTCCTTGCTGGAAGTCCTTTTGGATGAGTTTTCTTGCAGTGACAGTCTCATTCTCCCTGGCATGACACAAATGAGCACACAGTCCAGTTGCTGCCTTCTTCTGGATGTCCTCTGGTGCCTTTATGTCCACTCCAATCTCGTGTGTCTGAGAATCTGTGATAATCTTGCACAAAGCAGCTGGCTTAGCCCAAGAAAACAAAAGTTGTGAAGGGCGGGTTTTTCAGACCACCTAGTTCTTAACAGCAACCTTTGTTTTTACCCTTGGGGTGTGCTGTTTTATATTCATATTAAACATGCATTCCTGGGGCCTGTCAATGAAAGGGATAGGCTTCCCCCATCCCTAGCCACAGAATTTCCTTTGGGTTGTCTATATCATCTGCATGCTGAACAAGACTGTTGGACTGATCCAGCTGAAAACAAATTCAGCAACAAAAGTAACCATGAATTTTCTGCACAGCTTCTCTGTTTTGCTGTGGGATGGCACAAATACCACTGAAGGAATAAAGAATAAATTGGGGCTGTCGTGGGGCCAAGGCAGGGCAGTGGCCCAGCTTTAAATTCATTGAAGTCACTGTGTCACCAGCCTTGGAGGAACCTGATCATTATTTATCTCAGCCACATCATTAATTCTCAGCCTTACCTCCTCAGTAGAGTTGCTGCAGTGATTTAGGCTTCCTCCTTCACCAGTCTGTGTGATGGGTGTTCTCAATACCAGTCCCATATGCTGTCATACTATTAAGCAGGACATCACTTTATTCTGCCTATCCCAGCATCACTGGGAGTGTTGTTTCAAATGTGTTTCTCCTCTCAGCTTTGTATCCTTAAAAAATAACTTTATGGGTTCAGAACTTCCTAGCTTGTCTATGTTTTTGGAGCTCATAACTGCGACAGGTGAAGTTTTAATGTAAAGATACATAAGGTCATGAACAACAAAAGCAGCAGTGTGAGAAGGTGACACATCCCCACTTCTACTTTTTTGCATACCAGCAATTTTCTGTACACCCAATCAGTTCTGCTAAACTGCTTCTGAAGTGCCATGTTTTGGCATAAGTATGACAAGCAGTGCATCCCTACACTGGCGTGGGTGGCTTTCACATGGCTTGAACTTGAGGCACAGAGGTTTTTGTTTTGTTGCATCTGGATTCAACTGAATGATCCATCATAGAGCCAAAAAAAGCAGCTGAGGCCACACCTCAGTTTTCAGCACATCACCCTAATCACAAGCTGCTGGTTCCTTTTCGTATCTGTATTTCTGCAGCAGTGTGTTCTGGATCCGCTGGGATCCTTCTCAGGGCCAGGTAATTCCCTTAATTCATGTGCTCCCTATCTAACACGCTGTACTGTGCAATAGTGCAGGATATCATTCCTCCCTGCTTTCCAGATTGTTACATTTCAAGAATCCCCTTCTGCTTGTACTGGTAACAAAGCAAAACCCCACTCAGGCCTGTCACTGCACGATTTTTCTTATCAAAGTCCTTTTCCCACAAAAACTTACGTAGAAATATCCAGCAACCTTAGGAAAACACGTGACTTCCCCACCTCAATTCCTGCCTCACAGAAGTTGGCTCCTCTGTTTAAAATGAGACCTTTAGACCATTTGGGGTTTATCTACAATAAGCCTACAGACGAGGTTCCTCCTTGACCCTGCAGCTGATTGTGAAACTGTTAGGAGAGAGTTATGTGCTTCAAGAAGACATAAATCATGTAGTTAATCATAATCAAACCACGGAAGTTAGACAGGAATCAGTTAAAGGCACTAAACCAATCTAGCAGCCATGCAGCTGCCCTTTTTGCAAATCCATCATTTGGAAAAAGATAAGCATCCAAGGAAAAACAAATGCCTCTTGCTTGAATGCACACAATTTCCAATACAAAGGTGGTTGCCTTGAAATCCCAGCTATAATTTAATTTTCTTTATTCAAAACTTTAATTAGAAGTGAGGATGAAGGAGAGGAGGGGTTGTTTTGAGTCTGTTGGGCTTTTTGGTGTGTCTCTTCTTTGGTTTGGGCTTTATTTGGGGGTATTTAGAGTTTTTTTATTTTTTTTCTTTTTTTTAATCATGCTTGTGAGGTTCTCTATCCTGCCTGATCCAATAGGGATTATGGTAAAATAACATTTTCCTGTCTTCTAAAATCAATTAGATGTTGGACTGAGTGAGCACAGATGTGGGCTCAGAGGGGATGTGCAAAATTCAAGCCTGAGTTATCAATTGGCAATGGAAAATCTAAACGTAAAACCATCTTGACTCAGAGAGTTTTGAGTCCCTTATTAGAATTTCTGTCCAAAGATTTCCTGTGGTTATTACTGAAAAATGTGGAGCAAGTGCAGTATTGCTCAAGATGAATAAAACCACAGAAAATGGGGTTTTGAGGAAAAAAAAAAAAGTTTGCTGCTTGATTGAAGTGAGGGCAGATAAAGGGGTGGGAATCCAGTTTCACAGTGAAATAAAACAAAGCATATTACCTTTAGGTATTTATTTTGTTAGGGTTTGGTGGTTTTTGGTTGGTTGATTGGGGGGCTTTTTGGTTTTTTTGGGTTTTTTTAACTGTGAAGAAGGAGAAAAAGAGGGAAGAGGTAGAACAAGAGATGAAGAATAAAGACTTGTACTTGAGTCGGCCTTATCTATGGTGAATGCCAAGATCAGCTATACTATCAGCTGTACTATCAGTTTCTCAGGCACATTTTTAAAAAACATTTTTAAAATAGTTCCATTTTATATAAAGCAATATACCTTGGAGGGGAGGGTTCCTTCCTCACTGGATCCAATGTCCAAGGTAAACTCCATGTATTCCATGGCAACTGGAGGGTGGGAGCATTTCACAGCAAGGATGTTGGCTGTTTGCACAGAATGAAAGATCTGCAGTAGGAAATAGAGAGGGCAGTGACCAGTGAGACTGATGAAACCTCAGCCCCTTGGTACACTGGCATTAAAGCAATTTCTGTGGATACATTGATTTTTTGACCAGGAAAGGGGGAAACTAAAACTTGCTTGTGTTAAGGAAGTGCCTTAAGCACTGGATTTCTCTGCTGTTATTTTTCTTCTCTGTGCCTCTCATCCTGCCTCTGTGATTTTTATATATAATTATTTTTTTTTTAAACTGGAAATTCCATTTTTCTTGATGAAACTTATTTTGTGCCTGGTGCTGTTCCATGAAAAGTTTTGCTCTTCATATGTCAACAGTTTGTGACAAAAGAAATAATTTCATTAGGAAAGTTCTTATCAAGCTGTAAGTGGGACACTGCACCCCAGAGCAGATTTGTACAAAAGGAGAGAATGGGTATTGCTCTGTTCTGCTCCTTATGGTCCTCAAGTCTAATTAAAGAGGCTTTGCCATCTGTGAAACAGTTGCAGCAAGAAATGTGAAGGCAACTCCATTTACATCATAATCACTTCTAGTTTAAATGTTCCTTTAATGCCTGCTCCTTTGTCTCCAGATAATTTGGGAATGAAATAGTCTGTGCAAATGTTTTTGGGACATTGCCATTTCTGAAATGTCTGTGCTGTTCAGGAAGTCAGATTAGATGACCACAGTGCTGCCTTCTGGTTGTAGGCCCCCCCTGTTTAATATTTACTCTTTCCTTTACCCTTTTTTCTTACCATTTTCAAAGTGTGAAATCCAGCTTTGACACTGTGCAAGGGCCCTGTGTGGAACATCTTTCTCATCCCCCATTTTTCCTTAAATATTTTCAGCTGCCACTTCCCAGAAACTCTCTGGGATAACAACACATATAGTGGAAGTCTACTGTCCCAGGAGAGTTTGCTCAGCTACAACAAATCTGAATTCACAGCAGGCTCAGCTCTTTTGGAGCAAAGACCTATAGAACTTAGAGGAATGGTAAAGGAAGTTGATTGGATATTGCTAAGGCACTACAACTCATAAAAAAACCCCAAACCAACATCCCCCACAAGATTTAATGACTCTGACATCTGAGGGAGACTTGTTGAAGAAAAATATCTTGTATTTCAGAGGACAGTTTAAAAACTTACAGAAAAATAGTGTTTTTCTGTGATGGTCTCCAGCATCTGCTGTTGTCCAGCAGATGGTGCTGAGGAAAGTGGATGTTCCTTCCAAAATCAGGAGTGGATGTTATTACTGGGTTATTACTGTCCAGTGCAGTCCTTTCTGCATCTGCTGCATACATGTCAAATGGCATGAAGGAACCTCCCTCAACCATCAGCCACTGGAGATGGAAACATTATACTTCTGTTTGCCAACCAGGTATGTAACATTCTCTGGGGATTGTTATGTTCTGCACTTGATTTAGCACCTAGTCATAGATTTTCATATATTGTGAAACTACAAATCCAGCTATTGGCATTTTGCAAGATGCATCCCACTGCCCTGAGAGATGGGGGTTGGACTGGACTAGCACAGCTAGGTCCCCAAAACCTTGAATTTGCCTTGCACAGATTTACCAGAAAGGTTTATACCTTTGGCTTGCACTGACAATGATCTTGTTATCTGACTGTACAATACATTGCAGGCAGAGCTGAACAAGTAGATTAAAAAATTTGAAAGCACTTGTGACATCAAGGGATAGATTAAATCAACAAGACAATTGAATCATATTTTCAGTAAAAGATAGCATTACAAAATGATTAAATCCACGGGCCATTTTAACTGCCTTATGTCCTATGATTCAAAATATTGAGACCAAAAATACTGGAGGCCTCTGTTGCTCAAAACGTCAGTTTGAATAGTTCTCTAGGGCTATCAGGGCTGCCCTAAAGTAAATCGTATAAGGGCTTCAGTGTGAATCAAAGTTGAGGCTTGGAGTGTTTACAGATCTTATTACATAGAGGCTAATCCAAAGTACTTGGTGGAAAGGGGATGGGTGATAACCCCATGTTTATTTAGAAGAACTGCTATTTTATTTCTAGTTCAGCCATGGGTAGTCCTAATGGTTACTTATCTTACTGGGTTAGTGAGATATCTGGACAAAGCAACCACATAAGGCCCTTTTTGTACCTGAGGAAAAAAACAATCCAACCAACAGAAGAATTGGAGCTACAGAGGAAAGATCACAGCTAAGGTGGTGCCATGAAGTCCCCAGGGAGACAGTAGAGAAGGCAAAGAGGTGGCTACTGCTGATAGTGCAGACACTTGTTTGTGAAGGATCAACCCATCTGGAGATCTTTGAGCACAGCTTACCTACCTGCTCTTTACTTGGCTGGGAAAAGCAAAGGGTGGTGTCCCTGGGGTCACAATTAAGGCTGTCATGTTGATTTGGCTTAGGACTTGTAAAGCTGAGTTCAGTTCCCTATTTCATGCAAATTCTTCCTGTGCCAACAAGCAAACCATCTACCTTCCCTGTTTGTTACTTCCCTATCTATGGTATATAGATAAAAGCCTCCACATTATCTCAGCATGGAGTGAAAGAGTGGGAGGATCTGTTCTAGTACTAGTAGGGAATATATTTCCTTTCAGGTTTATCTGATGGGCATAACAGGAAATGGATACTCCTGGAGAGGGAGAAAAAGATTGTCTTGTAGAAAGTGAATGCAATTAGCAAAGTCTGTTGAGGAAATTATCTGATGTTTAAAGAAAAAAACACAGAGATTATACTTAGTTTTTCTTTGATTCCTCTAGATTCTCTGAAAATGATTTCTTTTTGAATCAGCTGTTTACTGGGTTAGTATTGTTGTCTTACTGAAGGCTTACCAAATTCTGTTTGTTATTTGTTTTGCTATGGCTCTAAGTGATAACATCACATCCTGTGTTAATTTGACTTGGAAAGAGAAGTACTGAATAGTTCCATCCTGTAATTTGCAGAATCAAGTACCCATATCCTCACTGGATAATCAAAATGCTTAGCACCTTAATGCTGGGCTAGGCAAGATAAAACATCAACGCATACAAAGTTCAGTGAAGTGACTCTGGAACTAGGACTGAGTGGGGACTGGTTGTGCTGCCTGAGGAAAACCATCCAGAGCCCTACAAATGAGGTGGGCACAGTAGTGCCAGAGATTTCTGCACTGGTAAGCTCTGCCTTGCAATCACTGGTGTGCTTGTGTTTGATGTGTTTCAGGTAACATCGGTGGCTTTCTGTAGGAATAAAGCTACACACTCGAGGAAACAACGTTGTAAAGGGGGACTAAGGCTGGAATCTGATGTAGCAGAAGTAGGGGATGGAGAGGCACTGCAGGGCAGGACGGCTCCTGCACTGCCTTTGCTCCTGCAGAGCCCATTGAACCCTGCCAGGCCTGGAGAGCTGTGATAGGCATTTCTCCCAGAATGCAGAGTTATTGTTTTATCTGGCCAGGACCCACAGCTCACGTCTTCACCTTTATGGTCAGACCTGTCCTTTGAATGCTTCGCTCACGTTTGGTTAAAAGGCTGATGGCACACAAAGGGAATATTTTCTTAGCCATTAAGGTAGTTTTTCTAAAACCACCAAATAATCAGCAGTGTTTAACCATGTATACACCCAGCTGCGTGTGCAGTGAAAAATGAGTTTAGTGTTTTGAAAAATGACAGACGAGACATCTATATATTTCAAACTGAAATGACAAAATAATTTGTCATGTTTTTTTAGCATGTCACATGGTATTAAAAATGTTTTGTGGGGGGAATTATTTTAAGCTATAATATATTTTGTTTGTTTTTTCTGACTACTGAGATAACAGCAGAATGTTTTGTCTACACGTATCCAGTCTTCATTAGCTGCTGGAAGATGTAAAACTGATTCAAACTTCTTGGAACTTCAGCTCAAAACAGAGATAATTTATAATGCTTAAGATGGGAAGTTTCTGAGAAAGGAACTTACTTGAATAATAGGAGAGTTGTTGTTGGGGTTTTTTGTTTGTTTTATTTTGGGTTTTTTTAAGGTGGCTGGTGTTTAGAATATACTTTACATTAATTGCTGTTAGTGATCTTGTTACTTTTCTTTGGATTTGTTTCCATCTACATGCTCAGATCTCTTGCCCATAGTTGAACTGTTGGTACTATTAACCACCAGCAACAAGACTAATTATCTTTATTATGATAAGACCTTGATGCCATTTGGAAATATGGCTTTGTTTCACTAGATATTGCATAAACAGATTAAGGCAATCAACGGCTGAAGATTTCACAGTTTGAGTATGCCATGGGGCAATGGATTATATTAGATAAACATAACATAGGGACAGCAGGTTTTTTTATTTGGTTTATTTAATTTGATTTGGTTTATTTCATTTGTTTAAATATTAAGTAAGTGGTGCTCAGTAAAAATGGAAGGAGATAATTTGATTAGGAAAACAAACAACAGAGGAGAGATGGGAAGGGAAGCACTGGAGTGAGCTCAGCAGGGCATGGAAGAATGGGAAATAAGGCACATAGGTACTCTAAGGGCTACAGTGAAGTGCCAAAGAGGAAATTGGAAGAAAATATATGGATTGAAAACTATAGTAAAATTCCTGAAGACATCATGAACATACAGTATTACCACAAGCATTGTACTTGTCAGTCTCCAGTTTGCCTGCCCATTTTGTTTAGAAAGACCTGTTGATGTTTCTAGTGCCAATCTAGTGCCAACCTAGTGCCAACATGCTTCACAATGTCCATGCATGTCCTGGCAGAGGTTGGGGCCAGTCCTGTGCTGCTCAAGTAGTCCTGCTCTGCTGCACCAGTGTTTCCAGGCTCCTGGCAGTCTACTCAGGCTTAGAGATCATTATGGGGTTTTCTATTAAATGTGAAAGACTAGACCAGCATAAATTGATCTTGATATCAGGAACACAAACAGAACTTATTTCTATATTCCTCATTGCTACTGAGGTTCTTGGTATCTGCAGTTTGCTCTGGTAAAGGAAAGCAAGGGAAGCTGTACTGTTAGGGAATAGATCTGTTTTCCATCATGTCTCCTATTTCAGTGATCATTTTCTGTGCCTCTTTTACTAAAATCCTGGCCATGACAATGTGAACACTAGATGTGACCTTTGATGTTGGTAACAGTTCAATTAGTAGGTACTTGGTGCTGACAATATGCATATGAATATTTCTTCACTGATTTCAATGAAGATATAAGTTGTCTCTTGCTGTAGTCAATGCATCATCATTATTCTTTTAAAGCAAGAGCCAAAATAAAAACCAGTTAAATGCATTTCCTGTCATAAACCTGAAATCTTGAGCCATTACCTCAAAATGCTAGAATAAGCCATTAAAAACTGCCTACAAACATAAAAAAACTGGTTTAATTTGTTGCCAAAAACAGTTTATCAGATTAAGATAACTGACTGGCCTTCCTAATGTTTGTGCTTCGAACTTTTTTCTGGTCTGTGGTTTGCTGTGCGGGATGTCTTTGTGTCTCCAGTGTGAGTCTGACCTTTAGTTATGAGAAATAATTTGGGGTTTTTTTGTTACAAGTAGAACACAAGGAAGATATAGCTTCATTTTCACTATGCTGCCTTTAACACAAGAATTCCAGTCCAGCAGATTCCTACAGTCTACAGCAGAGTAATTGTTTCTACTCTTAACTCCAGGCAAGGATATTGTGAATTGTCCTGCTGTAGAGACAGAGGGACCTGGACAGGGTTGAGACATGGGCCTGTGTGAACCCCATGAAGCTCAACCAGGCCAAGTACAAGGTGCTGCACGTGGGTTGAAGCAACACCAAGCACAAGTACAAGCTGGGAAGAGAATGGATCTCCCTGGGGAGGAGGACTGGAGGGTGGTCACTGCTGAGAAGCTCAACAGGAGCCAGCAATGGGCACCTGCACCCCCAAAAGCCAAACATATCCTGAACTGCATCCAAAGCAGCATGGGCAGCAGATCAAGGTGATCCTGCCCCTCTGCTCTGGTGAGACCCCACCTGCAGGGCTGCATCCAGCTCTGGGGTCCCCAGCACAGGGAGGACATGGAGCTGTTGGAGCAAGTCCAGAAAAGGCCATAAAGATGGTCAGAGGGCTGGAGCACCTCTCCTATGAGGAAAGACTGACTGGGAGAGTTGGGGTTGTCTAGCCTGGGGAAGGGAAGGCTCTGGAAAATCATTATAGCAACATTCCAGCACCTAAAGGGGACCTACAAGAACCCTGGAGAGGCACTTTTTACAAGGATATGTAGTGACAGGGCAAGGGGGAATGGCTTTCAACTGAGAGTAGGTTTAGATTGGGTATTAGGAAGAAATTCTTTACTGTGGGGATGATGAGGCACTGGAACAGATTGCCCAGAGAAATTGTGGATGCCCCATCTTCGGAATTGTTCAAGGCTGGATTGGATGGGCTCTGAGCAACCTGGTCTAGTGGAAGGTGTTCCTGCCTGTGGCAGAGGGATTGGAAGGAGATGATTTTCCAGATCCTTTCCAAACCATTCTATGATTCTATGGTTTCTACTCCAGAGATCTGGCATCTTTAGTAATTGTTTAGCTACTCCTACAATGTTGTCAAAATAAATTTGTGTTTGCAGAGGGCTCGGAGATGATCAGATGAAAAGCTCTTAATAAGTACAAGGTATAATTATTAGCCCGTGTTTAACAAGGATTTATTATTTGCATGCTGCCTGTGTAAACGGTGTTTAACTTAGAGTTAATACAGAGTGAGAGCTGGGCACTGCACTTCACTATATGCTACTTTTTTTCCTCTCGTACAGAATCTCATCTTCGAACATTTGAGATCTTTGTCTTCAGTTTGTTGCAGCTCAGCGGAAAACTCTCAAATGAGGCTACTTTGTGTCTAAAACATTGTTTACTTAAGTCTTGCAAAAAGGCAGGAAAGAACCACTTTATTTCAACAGCTGCTTTTACAAGGGTGTCTTGGCAAGAAATAGTCAGTTCTTCAACAACAAACATGGAATTAACAAGTTAAGGTTAACTTAAAAAATTTCTTTAGGTTCTCTAAAGAAATGTGGATTTAAAAGCAAATATCTAAGTTTGACTACATTGTAGTACACAGCAAACAAATCTATTTCTAGCTCCAATTAGCAATTCTTGGCTTTCTGAGGGGTTTTACAGTTAGTGTTTAGGTCCTAATCACTGTTTTATTTGACCCCTCCAGGAACAGGCTATATGGCACATAACTCCTGACAGTGATCAAGTCATAATTACTTTGGTTGAAGAGTTCTTATCCAAAGAACCAACCCAAAATTTCTTGTGATTCTCAGTGTTCCAATTATCATCGTGGACACAATTAGTGTGCTTCCTATTTTAAAGAGGTTATTCAAGGCAACAAAATTCAGCAGGTAACAGAGACACAATTTCAATGATATGAATATTGTGATCACATGTGCACATCAACCTCTGTATGCCATCTCACACTGTAAGTTGTTGCTCACTGTATTTAGTTGAGATCTGTGCAATGTTTTTGATTACAGTAAGAACTCAGCATTCTTTCTGCTCCCTGTTTGAATGGACATCAAGAAATTTATGCTTGAATGCCTACAAGTTCATTAGAGCTTCCCTATAAGGTACTTAAACTGTTCTTTACCTCATTACTTGAGAAGAAAAAAAGATCTGCCTTTTCATACAGCTGGACAGGAGTAAGAGAGCAGAAAAAATTGTAAAAAGAAAAATTTAAAAGGGTGATTTAAAAGCTTATAGTGTCAAAGAGAATTTGCTAGGTTTCAGTATTTCACAGTACTTACCACTAAGGTCAGCATGTGTCTTCTTCATTGCTTGAAACATCTCCAATTTTCGTTGAGGTGCAGCTGCTTCAGATGCCTTTTGTTCATCTATAGGTTTGAGCAATTCCAATATACTAAAGAGGAGAAGAGAGGGGACAGGAGGAACATCCTGACAAACCTGAAGGCCTTGTCACAGTTTATCACAAATTCAAAGGTATGTTCTTGTGAAGGTCATCCCAAGGCTGGTCAGAGCAGCAGCATGTCCACTGACTAATGCTGCCCAGAAAAGCTATAAATAGAACCTTTTCTCTCCCTAGTGCCAGCTAGATGCTAGATTTGTGACCATGGCATTTGCAGTTCAGCTCTGTTCAAACAGATTCTGTGCCAAACAGTAGGTGAAAAAAGCAGGCAAGCAAGCTTCTTCAGATCTCAGCATAGGGGATGTAGAAAATCAGATGATGAATTCATTACAAGCACAGAGTCTTTATGGCTGAAGTAAATATTACTTCTGGGTCAGATCCCTTTCTATCTTCCCTGATAAATGAACTGACATCAATGGGCGTAATGCAGAGGCTTAATGCTTCAGCTTTAGTTTATTCAGACATATAGACAGGGAAAAGACATGCATTTTTCACCCAGACAAAGACCTATTAATTGTAGCTTTGTGTAAACTCTGAGAATCCAGGTCTAATACACTAAGAATTAAAGAATCTCATCATTTGTGTTCCTTCTTTTACCAGTTTGCCTATAATGTGCAATTTGATTCTCTGTCATCCTCCAAGAGAAGCAACTTTGTCAGAAAACACTGGGAGCAAAGAATCCTTAGTACTGGACATAGGCTGCTGATTTTCCAAACATGTCTATCTTGTCTTTGTTGAACTGGAGGCACTAAAACTTTGTGAATCAGTAGTTTATTAGGGTGGAGGTCTTGCATTTTGTTGCTGCTGGGGTTATTTATGTCATCAGAAGACTTCTGACTTTGCTCACTGAAAAAAAAAAAAACAACAAAAAACAACAAAGCAAAGCAAAACAGCAAAAAAACCCCCACCAAAACAAATAAAACCCCAAACCAAACATTTTTAATAGTTTTGTGCATGTGACTGATTTTCTGATTTTTAGTGGCCAGTGGGAGCCTTGCCTGTGAGATGATGGTCCTTACTCTTATGAGTTTACAGTCCAAATGTGAGAAAAGGAACAGCAGGAAACATAACAAATGCAAGTGAAGCTCAAAGTAAGAGCAGAGCAAAAGATTCAATAAACAGCACTTCCAAAACAGCAAACATCTGTCTGTTACCAAAACATGGTTGCAATAACATCTTCAGAGGAGAAAGGGAGAAGGCAATCTAGAGATCTATTAGCTGTGTTTAAATAGCCTTCAAAGCATTAAAACCATTCCATTTACAGGCTTAAACTCAAGTCAACATTTTTCCTTGGCCTGCATATTCAGCCAGCAGTTTTGAGTAGTGTTTTTTCACGTGTGTATTGCTTATGGTGCCTTCCCTTGCTCTCAGATTTGCTCTTGGTTACACCTGTGCTATTTCATGGCTTTTAAGTAGGCACCAAGTGATTGCAGTTAACTTTAAAATAAACAAATGAAAAAGTATAAACAGGCAAAAAGAAGCAAAATTTAACTTGCTTATGCTAAATTTTGACTTTGTGGGACTAGCAAAAAGACACATAACAAATACAAAATCATCCATGGATGATTCAGAGCATACATGACAGATGTGCTAAATAAATTGATGCTGTCCTGTATAAAGCTGAGGTTAGCTTCTGCATTAGAAGAGGCTTGTTAACACCTCACAGAGAAAAATAGCCTGCATGCCCTGGAAGAAGAAGAGCTGCAGTTGTGAACATGTTCCTTTGTCTTCAGGAGTGGAAGGTAGGAGAAGGGAGTTAGGAACAGTTACATTTTTATTAAGGTTTTTATCACACATGAAAAACCAGTCTGAGTTCTTTGAGGGCAGTGATTTAGGACTTCGAGGCAAATTTTCCAGCCTATCTAGATACTGATTTTATTTCATATAAACCAAATTTGCAATCTGGTTTTCTTCTGAAGCAATTTCCAAACATTTTTGACTCTGTCAAACCTTTCTGACTTCTGCTTCGTGGCATGGCTGAACCAGTTTCTCTGAATTGTTGTCATTTGGGGGAACTGCTGTTATACCCTGAAATGTTGTTTTACGGGGAGTTTCATTCTGTGCAGTATGACAACCTTCTGTTTCCCGTGGGTTAGAGAGCTGTACAATGCTGGGAGAGTCTGCTTTCACTGTCATGAAGCTGCACCTACAACCATAGTCCTTTAATGAAAGGCAGGAGGTGATAATGGAGTGAGTCACCCAGCCCACAGTGTGTGGAGTCTGGGTACAGCCTGTTCCTGAGGTCTCCAGTAAAAGCTCCTAATTCGTGCCCCCAGGGATGCACTGGGGTGGATTAGACTGTATTTAGCACCTTCTTTTTCCTACAGTAGCAGAGTGCCAGTCTTAAGCCTTGTCTTGTTAGAAAAGTAGCACTAATCAGGTTTTCCACTCTTTTGGGGGTTTTGTGCTCATTTGTTGGTTCCTGGTTTTTTTTGTTTTGTTTTTTTTGAGAGGGCTGTTTGTTATTGTTCTTGAATTTCTCTGCACCTTTGGAGATTTTTAGAGTAGCTCCTTATGTTCCTGTGAAGGAGGACCAGGATACTGGTGAGTAGTCTGTATTTAAAACTCTGCAGAGTGTTTTCAGGAGCTTTGAAGTCAAAGGTGATATTGATAAAGATCTTTGAAAAAAATTTAAGAATAGAAATTTAGCCAGTTTAATGCTATTGTAGTGTGTCTCTAAGCTGACAAGAGGCTTTGTTTAAGTAGGTGATTATTTGTAGGCTTCGATTATTATTTGTTTTTTATTGTGAGTGGGAGAATTTTTCTTTACATTTTTGGTGTGCTTTTATTGTGGGGTATTTAGTAGGTTTGGATTTTTTTATGTGTGGACTGTTTTGGTTTGGTTTTGTTGTTGTTCAGTATTTGTTTAGAAAGTGGAGGTACAAGCAAGCCAGCAGATGAAGAGCAGTGCTTGAGTGTATCTTGATTTCCATGCCCTTCCTACAGTTAAAGAACTTCCTGTTCTCTATTTCAGGTATCTTTCTGAGTTTAAGGGTGGAGTCCCAGATTTAAAAAAATATGCTACTAATTCAGCTTTCTTGGAGAGTCATACTAAGAAAGTTTATGAGCAGCTTCTGACTGTCTCACTAGCAGAAGTTACTTACACTGAGAGTCAATAGAGGGGACAATTGATCCACATCTGTGTCCATTTTTCTAAGAAGCCATTTGTCAGGTGACAGAGGTTGGTAGGCTTGGCCAAAGAGAAATTTCTGTGCAAACAACTGCAGGACCAGGTTCTTTAATAAGATGTGCTGATGTCCAGCAGTGACAATATGCTGCACTTCATACAGCCTTACACACAGTTTACAGTAGCAGGCGCTTTTGGGCAAACAATCTATGTTTCAAGCTTTACACTTGTGTAGCTCTCTCCTAAATTGTTTGTCTAATAAAAGACACTGGATTAACTAAGCTACCTTTTGTTAATTAAGAAAAGGCTTGCTCTGAAGTCATGTAGCCTTAACTGGCAAAAAAAGCTAGTGAAAAAACAAACAACAGCTAAAGTACTGTCCAGATTATCAGAGCCTCCCCAAGAGAAAATTGTGCCAATAGTGCTGTCCCTAGATTTAATTGCTTGAACAATTTTTACAGGGAGGGTAGAGATTTTTAAGCATGCCAAAGTAGTGATTTATTGAAATAATCTTTGTTCACATGACTATCTGAAGGATATAATACAATTTGCCTAAATATGAGTACTTGACAAATAAAATAGGAACATGTACCATTGGTATGCAATATGTTCAAGCTAACTCTAAGAGCCATTGATTTCCACTGTTTGATCTCTCAGTCTTAATTTTCTGTCAGATGTGTTTTCTGTGTTGTTTAAAGATGGGCTTACAGCCAGATGTGGGATACAGAAAGCCACAATTAGTTCCCCTTCATAAAAGGGCAGTTTCAAACATGATCCCCCCCCTATTGGTTATAAAATACTTTATCAGCATTTTGTGCTTTGATCCCACTTCTCATTTCCCAAAGAAAACTTTGTTTTCTCTGTGAACCACTATGGCAGATCTGTAACTGGTTAACCAGGAGTTTCATCTTCCTGTACTACAGTGATATTGGCAGGTCCCAGTCTGAGGCACCACTTACCTTCTATTTAGTGTCTGTACTTTCAATTTTGGTACTTCCAGCACTTTGACCACTTTTAGGAATAGGCAGATGTCAGGTGAGGCAAAGGTAGCAGCAGCACTCACTGGGGAAGATGTCAGCAGGTGGTGGGGGAAGACAGAGGCACCTGGCCCATCCTGGCTGCATGACTGGGCATTTAAAAGCAGATGTAAACCAAAGATGTGTGTATCAACCCACTCGATCACCAAAGCAGTTGGTGATGTAGCAGACGTGACACTTCTAAGGCACTCCATGGAACTTTCCACCCATAAAGGTGATCCTTTTCTAATGTAGGTGGAAATGGGGAGAGGGAGGGTGTGGACAATAATTTATTTTTGAAAGCGTGGGCTCTATATATCTTCCACAAAATTAATATTGAGATACCAAGGCCCAGCACAGTACCCAAAGCATCTGTGAGAAGGGCAAATGCTGGCTTGACTGCAATAATTTCTGTGCTTGTGTACTTGGCATTGTATATCCTAACTCTCACAAACATCTTCTCTGGAGGAAGCTGTCTTTGTACTATAAAGAGCCTCCTGGTATCCCCACTCCTTATATCCCACCTCTTTTACACTTCCATCAGGCACATTCCCTAGGCTTCCCCATGCTGGTGCCACGTGCTGCCCTCCTCAGTGCCATCCCTGGCCACCCTGCCTGGCTTTTAGCTCTGGTCAGCCTTCATGTGAGTGCACAGCCACTGGTGCATGGGACTTGAGAAGGGACTAGGGGAGAGCAGCTCTGCCTTCCTTAGTCAAGATGCCTTGTGGAAGGGCTGGCCTGGCAAGGCTCGAGCCCTGCAGCACGAGCTGCTCCTCGTGCTTGGCATGGGGCAGACACAGCACGCTGCCTGCAGCCCTCCCAGTGGCCAGGGGTGCCTTGTAAAGACTGTGTTTACTTTACATGAACTTAAGGCTTTTGAAAACTTGATTTTAATGAAGTTAAGGGTTAGCTGGGCAGTTAAAGGGACAAAAGGATGGTTTACTTTATCCTACCTTTAAATGTTAGCTGGTAGAGCAGAGACAGTGTGGAAATTAATGGAGTGTATACATAAAATGGGAATGCTATCAGAGCCAATTTTCTTAAGCATTGTGAGTACTGCTGACGTAAAACGGGGCAATATTTTTCTTTCATTGCTGTGCTCTTATGAGTGCCTGTGAACTTCTTGGAAAGTCAGAGATGAAGTTTTTGGAGGGCACATGCAAAGAATAGGTGCAGATTATGTCATTTTCATGTTTATAAATCACTTAAATAGTCTTGATGTAGAGAAGTTTATTGAATCTAGTGCTATCTTTCATGTAAAATAGCATGCCTGTAGTCTACAGCTTTTAAGGATCTATTTTTTTCCTCCACTGTATATTGTAGAATTGTATTCTTTCCTAATATGGTGTTTGAGAGATGTTTTAAAAATAAATCATATTGACATTTGGATTTAATTATAAATTTCAAAGACAGGAACACATAGTTTATACAATATTTCAGCACAATGTTCATCTGAGCAGCGCACAATGAAAACATTTTATTAAATTTACATTATTCAAGGAGCCCAAATACTTAGGTTTTTGAGAATTTGTATATTAATATGGAGAGAAGTCAAAACAGTTGTCAGCTGAAGTCAACAACAAACTCTGTCCTCTACAGAAATAAACCTGTGGTATCTACGTAAGTTACTCGAGCTGTGGAGCAAATGCAAATTAGGTTTCCTTCACCATTTATTAGAAGATTCTCTGAAAGAAATCTACAGAGAGTAGTTGTAACACTGCTGAATTTCGGCACAGTTGGTATAGTGCTTATCTCTGGCCAGAAGTATTTCAACACAACATTTTTGCAGCTACAAAAGCTCAGAATGGTTTCTGTCTAAGGCTCTTTGGAGTTGGGTCATTGCAGGGTAACTGAAACACTTGACACAGGATTTGTCTCATGACTTTTACCATAGTTTGCTTAAGAGATAACAGGAGCTTGCACTGAGCTCTGCCATGGCTGATATTGCAAAGACTTGCCTGAAGAAGGAAGTGTAGGAGATCAAGTACAGCAAATGGGTTTGCCTAAGGTGATGTCTTATAAATAACATCCTTATAGCCAAACTGGTGAGATATGGACTGGGTGAAATCAAAGATGAGCTGGGTGGAAAACTCGCTGGACTATTGGGCTCAAAAGGTCATGGTTGTCAGTGTCATGAAGGCCAGTGGATGGGCCACCTCCAGTGACACCGCTCAGGAGTGACATGAGAGTCAGAATCATATCATATATTTATGAATGACTTGGGGGATGGGACAGAGGGCACAATTAATCCCCTCTGAAACTCATCATTTTCACTGGTAAGCAGACTACAACAAGAAAATCTAATGTAGATAATAATGCATCATATAATCATCTGTGGAAAAAATCCAATCTTTCCATTAGCTAGTGGAATTAATCAAGAAATTTGAGTTCTTTTTAGGGTTGTTTGGTGGTTTTGTTTGGTTTGGGTTTTATTTTTAAATTTCTATAATACCACACTCTTTTCAAAAAACAAGAAAGTAGTAAAAACACCTAGTAAGGCAGGAATAAAAGTCTATTCTATCTGTTGTTCATATCACAATTCTTTGAAAAAAATAATCTTAACTCACTTGTACCCTTCTTTAATCTGAAATTTTCAGAAGAACAACAGTTATCGTGCTATGTGGTGTGATGGATTCCATTCAGTGTGACTCCATCCTTTCTGTTTGTCTGGAAAGAGAGATCAGTACAGGACAAGAGTGAAAATGAAACAAGAAAACTGAGGTCATTGTTAATATGAGTATAGAGGTTGAAGGGCAAGAGCAGACTGAGTGTGCCTTGGGTGGTTTTCCAAGGATGCCACATAGTTGTGCCCCACAAAACTGCTGTGAGAGTAGCAGAGCTGAGACCAGGATCCTCTGCAGAGCTCCCCTAGGACACACATTCAACCATGGCTTTTAAAACTGTGTATTATTGGAATTTCTTGAAATCACAGAATGCAGGGCCAGCTACTATGGTGTTAATGATCCCAGCAACAGCAGATTTCAGTTTATGCAGGGGTTTTTTTCCTCCATGTAAATGCAGCTTCTATATTATAGGAAACTTTCTTTTCCTTAACTGACCATTTTTGAATAAAGAGGAAAGGTAAGGCCAACAGGTCTTTTTTTCTCAGGAAGTTGTTTGTAGATCTACATTCTCATGTGTTTGGCTTGTCTGGGTTATCTGTTTGTTGCATGCAAATTACAGAACAGCTGCTCGAATTCCCACTGGTTTGTTTCTCTCATCTTGTTAAGGGCAGAGGAAACACAAAGTTCACTGTTAATCCAATTAAATTCCAAGCAGTCTAATCAAGTACTTATTAGTCATATTACAATGATACTAATACTTCTGGTTGCAGTTACATGTAGTTAAGGTACAAACTCTGTGGTATCATTTCCTTGGATGCTGGGCTTACCTTTTCACTGACCTTCTGAGTCCAAGGGTTAAAGGCTTCGTTATGGCAGAGGCACAGGGCTTGGCAAGTGATCAGAATTCCAAGTCTTTACCAGGAAGAAGAGGAGGATGTGTGTTGTTTCTTCTTCTTTTTTTCAGATTCTATATGTGGCAATTTTCATTTTTGTCAACATGATGTTTTTTCTTCATTGATCTTTGTTGTATACAAATCTACCACATCTCTTCTTACACATGGAGTACTTGTTCTTTTTTTAACCCCTAAAATAATGTTTGCCCAGCTCTCTATCTGACTGAGGCAGAGTGGTTTGTAGCTCTGGAGTCACCCTGTACACTTGCTCCTATTGCTCTGTGCCTGTAACCACATTACATTATTCCTCCTCTACTTTCCTGCTTTTTTTTTCTCTATTTGTAAGGTCTTTGTGTTGCTTCACTTGCTCTTAAGTGCTTTTTGATAGGGCAGTGGACTTCAAAGAGGATTCTTCTGAATCCCTAAGGGTTTGCAAAGGAAATATTTGGAATAGACTGTAGGTTTGGGATGGACAGAGGAAGAGGTTGCTGACAAAGCATTCCAGTAACTGTAGATGTCAAAATTGCCACTACATTTGGAAAAAAGCTTCTTCAGGAAAACCTTTTTGACAAAGGTATCTGTTTAAAAGTAGTTCCTGCTTTCCAAGTTGCAGGTAATAGGTGAGGATTGTTTTCATTAGGACACAGGGCTAGTTTATCTCTGGTGAAGTGATTAATTATTTTGCCTGCAAACTGTCAGAAGGACAGGCTGTATCAAGAGAGATGAGCATAAGGCTCTTCTTTTACTTAATTCACCTGCTATGCTTACCGTGTAAAAACAAGATCTAATTCATAAATCAGACAGTGGTGTTACAGTGGTGTTACTGTGGGCCACCCCAGTACAAGCACTTGTGTATTGCAATTGGAAAAGCACATTTTTACCATGTTTCTAAGTGGTTTATTTTTAATGTATTAAAATTTGGGGGTTTTATCTATGTAATGTCATGATGATTCCAACCTGGGGAGTAGCAGCACAGCTCCTGGTTTGTTCCAGGTGCTGGATTACTCCTGCAATTTTCCTAGTCTACTGTGTTTATGCAGAACTTTGAACTAAGAATGAATGAAATGATTCTTATGAAATATACCGATCAGGAGCTTGAAAGTATATTCTCTTGAGGTAAAGTCTACTAGCAGAGATGCAATTGAGTCATGGCATGAAGAACAGATACCCATCTGTAAATCTGATGCTATGACTCAAGAGAAAAAAGATAGCTCTGCTGAAATATTCAGTGAAAAAAAGTAATTTATAAGATTGAACTAAAAACATATTTGTTGTTTCGAAAGTACAACATAGAGGCAAAAGATCCAAAATCTGGGAAATGGTGCGCATGTTCAACTTAGTCCTACTTGGTTTTTGCTAGTAGTGTAAGACTGTGGAATGTGACAGGTTCTGGGGAAATAGGCAGCCTTGAAAGCCCTTTTAAATGGTAACTTCAAATACAGTCCCTTTTCTCCTTGGTTATCAGTCTATCTAGGTGTTTTATAAATAGCAAAGATAGATTGTTAGATACATTCAATAGGAAAGAGCGGGGGCAGAACAGGGAAGTAATAAGTTATATGAGATACCAATCATATTTCCATCAACAGAAAATGACTCATGATTCATAAAAGCCTTCTTTATACTAGAATACATTGTTCAGATTTTTGTTTAAAAATTAAACAGAACATCTAACTTTTCAGCAGCTGTAACTTCCTGGCCTGATTTTCAAGGGACATTCTATAAATAAAACATGTATTTCAGAGCTTGAATTCTCCTTAGAAAAGCATATAGGCAGCTTTGGTGGGATATTGATTTTCAGCACAGCCTTATCAATTTGCCAGTTGAACAGTGCTCCTGCAGGGAAAGCAATGAGTAAGAAGTGTGTTTTGAGTTGGCAAGTTGCACCTTGCATAAACAAATATGCAAATAAAAAAGCTTTCTGCAAAATGCAAAGCAAAATTTATGCCAGGATGGCTGCTCTGAGCAGCAGCATGGTGAGGTTTCAGTCAATTCACCACCTGTGAGTAATGCTATAAATAAAGGTATAAATTTCACAGTAAATCCTTCTGCAAGGCTCTCTAAGCCCTGCACATTAACAAGAAAATATTCACTGCACAAGTCAATATGATCTATGGGGTAAAAAGGGAAGGTTAGAAGATAATCCCTCTGTCACTCTTTTGTCATGCAGGCTGCTTGCACATACTTACATAAAAGAACAAGTTTCTTTCCTGGATCTCTTTGCTGAGATGCCATACAACTACATGGTCCAGAGTGCATCACTGGAGGGCAGGCCCTAACTACACACTAGAAAAAGGAAAGATCTCTCTGAAGCTTTCCCACCTTTTGTTATTTTATTCTGGTGTCAGGGGGAGATTCACAGTACACTGGGAGCAACAGAGCTACCTTGGAGCCAACAGAGGCAGCAGGTGGACACATCATGCAGTGCTTGTTGGCAGGCTGGTTTAGAGTAGGAACAGAAGATCACACCCTGATGATATTTCCCATTTGACATGTGTATGGATATACGTTTACTTTACAATTTGCTTTTTAAAATTTAATTGAACCAGAAGAAGGGATGAGATCAGCTGTCTCCCTAACTTTAATAATGGCTGTATCTGTACAAGATACGGCTCCTGGGCCAAGTGGCAAAACACAGTGTGGTTTTTATGTCTGTGCTCTTCAGCTCTCGTTCTTACTCATTCCCCCTTGCTCCAGCTCCCCCAGACAAGGTGGCCACATCCTGGCTGCTGAGCAGGAGCAGTGCCTCGCATGAGCTATCCCCTGAACCAAGGCCAAGCACTGACTGGGAGGGTAAGCCTTCGAATGAGCCAGGACTGTGCCAGGGAACGTGCCAAGAGCAAGGAGGGAACGATGACTGTGGCCCAGCTCTCCGTCTGTGTCCTGGCCTTGTTCTGTTTACTGGAATAGACAGAGCACATCGCCAAAGAGGTCAGGAAGAGAGCACAGCACTGAATGTTTTTAGCACACTAGGGACATTTGCCCTGCTGGCCTTGGCAATGTTTTCTCATGCACCACTTCTGTGCATATGCTCCTTCCCTTCCCCTCCTTGCTTTCTCCTGCTTCCCCCACCTGCACCCTACCTTTTCATGCATGCCTGAGTCAGATGGCCCTAGCAAAAGCCTTCCTATTATACTGCATACTTATTGTGGCCTATAATGATTGAAATAATTTCTTGAGTTTTAACCTGACTTATGAAGGCCAAACACATGTTGTCTGGTAGCCCCACTCAGACTTGGAATGGAGGACTAAGACTCTACCACCCTTTAAAAAATAACATTCCCAGGAATTTATAGGATTGCAAGGCTGCTTGCTGCCCTGCCAAGGAGCCTGCAATACTATCTGTACTCCTGTGAACTTCTGCAGAAGTCCCATAGTTTAATTTTTGACTTGGTTTGATTCCAAGGGTATACAGAACTCTAACCCAGGCTGCCCTGTGTTGTACACCAGTGACTTTCCCACTCAGGGACAGTGAATACAGTGCCTTGGAGTACAAACACTCATCGTGGGCAACAGTAAAGAGAACCCCAGTAGAGTCGAATAATTGTTAACAGGAGTAATAATACTAGGACTTAGTATTTTCTCCAGTTAATTTGGCAGCAGTGTGGTAGTAATACCATCACAGAAAAGGTAGTGCTAGAAAAGATAGGTTTAGTATATAGGTGACTAAGATGAATTCTCTCGGGTTTATGTAGGTGAGTTAATAAAGTAAAAAAAAAATGCTCCCCCAGTGATCTATGAGTTCACGCCCTGCTGCCTTCCAGCAAGACAGGAGCTCCCTGGTGCTTGAAGCATTTTTTAAAAATGCTATATAGGCTCTAAAATCACTGAAGTGTTTGAAAACTTTCCCAACACTAAATTTGTCTTTTTGTGATGGTGGAAACCTGGTGGAGTAGTAAGCACTGCTTTCAGGGTGTCCTGGGACAAACCTAAAAGGCTAAGAAAGCAGCTTGATTTGGGCCAGCAATCCTATGGGCACAGATTGGTTAAGCCATGCAAGCCATGAACATCACTTAGAGGAACTGTCACTGAAGCGCTGTGTGTGCTTGGAGGATATTTTAATCCTTTTTTTTTTGTATTTTTCCAAAGAATTAACCAAAGATAAGTTGTCTTCTTAGCAGAATGCTGTGATGACTTGTCTTTACCAGTCAAAAATCCAGAACAGGGATCTGGAAAACCAGGAAACATCTCCAGAAACATGGATATAAAATTATGCAAGGGGGAGGAGGCATATGACTTTGGACTCCAACACAGGAGAGCTGACTCTGCTTACACTGAGACTCAAGGACAAATTGTCTACTGGCTTTGAACCAAGCACTGGTTCAAAATTAAGATAATGGGAAAACTTCCTTTTTATTTGCCTCTTCCCGCCCCTCCTCCCCCCCCAAATGTTTATTATCTTGCTCCTTTGAAAGCCTCTTGCCTCTGTTCTAAGGATTTTTTTCCAGGATCAGAGTTGTCTTACATTCCTCAAGTGCAATTCATTTCCAATAAAACGCTCTATGTTCCATATCAACCATTAATGTTTCCAGATTGTAAACCTGACAGGTTTAACAGATTTATTCTTGTTTTCTATTAGTGTGAAGCTAAGATTGTGAGGTTAACATTTAGCATGCTGTGGAGACTAAGCAGCTCTTTCTGTGTCCATGAATTTGCTCTGTGGTAAAACTAAATGGCCAAAATAAACCAGGAAAAGCGACTCTTTCCTCAAGTGACTGAGGTCTGAACAACTGTAGTTTTAACATTTAACAAAACAACAAAGGAAAAAAAAAAGATGCAGAATATAAAATATATAAAATATATAATACTTTTTAAAACCCCCAAAATTTAATAAGAAGGTAGCCTGTAACTAAATATTTACTGGAGAACAACAGAAAACAGAGGTAGAGGAGAACTATACAGAGAAAGCTAGGCTAGTGCAAATTGTTAGTATTTCCCTTATGATGAGTTAGGAAATCATGGACACCAGTAGCTGCAGACTTGAGAAGTCTCATAGAAATGTGACTGCGGCTCCCACATTCCCTACCAGAGTCGTGGGCAGAGAGGAAGGGATTGCCAACCTGCTGTTTCCTGGTATTGCTAGAGGGCAGATGGAAGTCTCCCATCAGTTTATTCCTGTAACATCAAGTCACAGCATGAACATGATTGAGAACATGCCTCACATAAGCTCTTGACCAGTTCTCTGCTGGACTGTGGGAAGGTTGGGGCAGAAGGGACAGCTTTGTGTGCTGACAAGGGCCAAATGAAATCCTTTTTACTTGCCTGATGAGAAGCTCTTGTACCTGTTCAGACATTACCTAAACCCCCTTGAACCATAAGGAGGTTTGTTTGTTTGTTTGTATGTTTAATGCCTCCTTAGTCATTGAAAACATTTTAAGTATTTACAGTAAGCTGCATTTGGATTCTTAGTGGATAAGCAAGCTGGGTTTTTATGTAAAGCTTATGTCTATAAAACTAACACTAAATCTGATTCATTGTTTCATTGTGGGGAAAAATCACCCTAAGAGCTTTATTTATTTATTTAAAATCTTAGGCTCATAAAATGGTTTGGGTTGGAAGGGACCTTCAAGATCATCTCATTCCAAGCCCCCAGCCACAATTAGGGACACCTTTCACTAGACCAGGTAGCTCAACAAACATGCAATAAATGTGTAACCAGAAATACACTTGTAGGTTCATTAACAGGAACAGCTGCCAAGTAATGTGGAGTATAGGTTTTGATCCAGTGTATGAATACAGTGGGAACAAAGTGACCAGTTCTAGATGTTTTCATACATGGACCAAAGGGCTGCCTATATGTGTAATGTGCCATATATCCTGCCTAAACCCCTTCCACAGAAATGCCTGTTGATGTATGAAGAACTTTAAGTCATTTTGAAAGCTGATGTCAGTGCAGCTTGGGCCATAGAGATATTCATTAAATTTTCTAAAACACTCAAAAAAAGGGATTGTCTGATGCTGGGATTGTGTAGCAGAGCTTTTTAAGAAAGTAAAAACTTGATGTTAACGTTAATGTTAATTTAGTGTGCTTAACCCTGAGATTAGCTCAGTTGGTTAGAGTATGGTGCTAATAACACCAAGGTTGTGGCTTTGATCTCCATATGGGCCATTCACTTAGGAACTGGACTTGATGATCCCCGTGAATCCCTTCCAACTCAGAATATCCTGTGATTAATTCCACCTCCCCAGGCATAAATAGAGATGTGGAAAAGAAATGGTAATGTGAATAGGCATGAATTAAGGCATTAAAATGACTTAGCAATAAAATTCTAAAGCCAAATTGACCTTTGTTGCTTGAAATAATTTGGTAGAGAGCTTAAAAACAGTGAGGTGGATCCAAATGTGAGACCATTTGTATCCCAAGATTGTAATTTGGTTTCACAACCACCAATGGAGCCAGCAGGCACATACTGTATCAGAGGGCTACCTTGTACTACTCGTAACTTAAACTTTTATTTGCATAATTCAAAGAATTAAACTTACTTACAGATTATTGGCTAGGCTAGATAAGGCAAACATGACCATATTTATCTGGCTAAGGACAGATAGGTTATTTTTTTTTCTTCTGCTTTGTGGTGACCCTATGTAAGCAAAACCCAATTATTTTTTTCCCCCTGAAAGCATATATAGCATGGTTTTGTATTCATCTGAGCAGACTGTGTTTAATTGGGTTCAGCACTGCCATAAGTTGACAGTGCAGATTTCTGGTCTGGCGCCAGTTAATGTTTACTGCAGATGTATCTCAGGACTCCTACAGGCCTGCAAAAACCGAGCTGCTGAGAGACCCTGCAAAGCAATATATTTGTGTTCCTGCTGGAATAAGTAAGCTGTAACTTTAGGTGTATTGGATTACTTGACATGCTTCAAAGGTCAGTTTGTGGAAAAATGTCAGTGAAAACTTCCCAACAGTGATTCTCCGTCTCTTTCTCTTCCACCAACAGGGTGAAAAAAGTAATAGAGAAAGAGAAGAAAATCCTGGCAACTGCACATTTTTATTTAGGGGAGATTCTGGTTAACAGTTCATTGTCCTTTCAGTTTCTGTTGTGTTTTTCTCATTTTCATAGATTTTAGTAGTTTTACTACTTTTTTAGCAAACTTATGGATTATTCATCACATCTATTACTTTTAGTGTGGTTTCTTTGCCCTCAATTTAATGTGCATACTAAAATGGGTTTACTGCAATATGTGACCATGCATGAAAGTTATTATTATTTTTAAGTACTGGCACCAATGCATTTTGTTAAGAATTTGAGATCCTGACAAGTGTACCTGGAATGCTGAGCAGTAAATGTCATGTTCAGCTTGTGTGGCACCTGGAGGTAACTCAGAACTAAAGGCTGCTCTCACTATCTGTTTTGTGTATCAGCTGAGAAGTTTGACACAAGATTCATTTCACTCCTCGGAACTACTATAATACATTCTTTGTGTAACAGAGATTGAAGTGTTTTGAGTTAACATGAAAAGTATTAAAGAGCAAAATAATAAAAAGTTAGTGGGCAATTCTGTACTTTCACAGATGTGTAAAATATTAAATATGTATGTGAACATGCTCAAAAAAACCCAGCTTCACGTGCAACATTTACTTAGAGCAGAGCCACAGGGAAACTACTTTATTTCATCTTTTTCTTTCACACAAACTGGCAGCATTTTTAAAAAAGCTCTTTCACGTCAGCTCTGTATATAACTGTTCTGTTTTGGCTGGCTAGTATTATTTGCTGAAATACCACTTCTTATCTTCCATCTCTTTGCTGGCTCCTGTCCACTTTTCAGCTACTCCTCTCCATCTTCTGACTTGTTGGCTTCTTTGGGAGACAATTTATAGTACTATAGATTGTCTTTGTATGCTGCCTGTTTTGGACAATTTTTTTTTTTAGTAGGTGTCCCACTGTTGTTTTAGCAAGGACAATTAAGATTTTTTGTGAATAACTGTGAAGGTGGTTCTTGACGTGTGGTAACTATGTGGCAGTGATGAAGGAATAAGATTATTTAGTTCAAAACCATAGTTCTTAAGACATTAATTAAGATTTTCTTCTGATATGACAGAAAACCTTCCATGCTCACATTTCAAACTGGATCCCTTACTGTTTTCATTGTCACCATTCTTTAATTGTTTAATGACTTTAAGAACGAGAAATATCTCATATTTTCTTTTGCAAGTGATAGTATAGAACAATGAAGAACGCATAATGATGAATGAAGAATAATAGAGGACACTAAGGAATTGTTGTAATTTTTCTTCTTTCTTTTAAAAAAGCTGGTTTTAATAAGAACCTGGAATTACCCATGTTTAGTCCATCAAGGCTTTTATGATCCTGAAAAGAGGGAATGCTTTTTGTTCCAGTGACTTTTGTGAAGTCACATACCAGAGTGATGAGCATCAGAAACCCTAGAGAGGCAGGAAGACAGATGTCCTATAAGGTTAAATTCTTTTCTTCTCTGTGTTGCCTTTTTCTGCAGAACATACCATGATGTGGCGTTAACTCCAACTCTCACTTTTAAGAGTAAACTGAAATCATTATTTCAGGCCATTCGCCCCTTGTTTTAATATCCGGTTTTACATGTGTTGTAAAGCTCAGCAAGACAATTTCTGTTGTGAGACCTAAATACAACTTTATCATAGTGTATTAAAAAAACATGATGATGGTTGTTTGGTTAGCCACCAATTTCCTTTCTCATGCTCTCAGTCTTAGATTACTAAACTATCATCTGGCATTCTCAGACATGTTCACTAATTGTCCTGTAGTAGACAAATAAAGAGCACATTTTACAAGTAATGTGTGGGATGTACTAACTAATGTCAATTCATATGTTGCCTGGATACAGTTTTTATTTGTGTTTAGGATTATTTAATTAACTTCTTAATTGTAAAATACAGAGAATTGAAGCATGCAGTCCAAAGTCTAGTCAAAGCAAAAACTCAATAGACTGTAATGAACTTTGGCTCGGACACCTACTGCTATGGTTGTCAACTATAACGTAGTAGCAACATAAAAGATGAAAATTAAAAGGGGCTCAGATGAAGCTGAAGGAGGCTGTGTGGAGGGGGAGGATGCCATGAGGCATCACAGATTAATGAAAATGCATTTGTAGAGAGCATTGTTCAACATGTGTCATATAGAAGAGTAAATGAACATTGAACAGCTGCTCAAGTAAATACTGTTAGTTCTTCTAATAGGCTAAACATGAAGGGCCTTGGGAAGATGAACTATATGTGGTAATGGGTAGTGATCTCTGGGGCCCTTCTTATGTTTCTGGGATGCAAATTGCAGGAAAAAGCATATGTTTGATACCAGCTCAGTGAAGAAGGAGTTTGGCTGGGGCAGAATTAATTGCCTTCGCAGTGGCTGGTATGGGACTGTGTTTTGGATTTGTGCTAAGGGCAGGGTTGATAATGTGAAGATATTTTTGTTGTTGCTGAGCAGGGCTTGCATGGAGTCAAGGTCTTTCCTGCTTTTTGTGCTGCCATGCTGGCAAGGAAGTTGGGAGTGCTTGGAAGGCTGGGAGGAGATACAGCAGGGACAGGTGACTCCAAAGGGATATTCCTTACAGTATAACATCATGCTCAGTGTATAAAGTCGGGGGAAGAAGGAAGGAGAAGACATTTGGAGTGATGGCATTTGTCTTCCTGAGTATCTGACATGCGTGATGGGGCCCTGCTCTCCTGGAGAAGGCTCAACACCTACCTGCCCAGGGGAAGCAGGGAATTAATGATTTCTTTTTCTTTGCCTCTGTGCATGGCCTTTGCTTTCCCTGTTAAACTGTCTTTATCTCAACCCAGGAGTTTTCCAGCTTTTATCTGTTTGACTGTCTCCCTGATCCTGCTGATGAGGGAGCGAGCAAGTGGCTCTGTGGGGTTTGGTTGCCGTATGTTGGGTTCTGTCTGTTGAGTGACACCACAACAGACAGAAGGACATACAGAGGTTGTATAGGTGAGGCACAGCTCCCTCTCCATAAATTTCTAAAATCATGTAATGTAGAAAGATATCCGATGTCTGACTTAATTGAGGAAGATGTCTGGGGCTGAGGTCCCTGCACATAAACATGATCCAAGAAGAGCTCTTCATTCAGTTCCCCTTAATCTGTGGTGAATTTCTATCCAACAGGAGAATGGGGAAATAGAACAATATAGCAAAATGGTCAGATTTAAGGAATGCTTAACACTAAGTGAAACCTGAGTGTATAATCAAGCTGCATTAGGCTGTCTGTGCAAGATAGGATGGGGCCACCAGTAGTTCTTTTTCAAACTCAGAAGTACAAATAGTGCACAAACCCTTAAATGTGTGCTGTCTACTCTAATATCCTCTCAAGGAGGTTTAGGGTAGGTGGAAACAACCGTAATAGCATATCTTTTACTATAATTGTGTCTGCCAGACCTGGTTTGTGGTGAAAGTAGAGGGCTTAGTGTAAAATATCTAATTTTAGCATTGTCATGAGTAATAAGAAAGGAAGAGAGCACAAAAAGTCATTGATAAAATGAGCAGTGAACTAGTGACCCAGTTCAAGAATATGGTGGAAAACCATTTTAGTAGACATGAAAGAATCTAAAGCAGGACATTTCACACACAATGATGTGGAAATAGCTGACATTTCCAAAGCACTGCTGGCACTTAGCCATACCTTGGGGCATATAGGAAGTTAGGGTTTGGTTATTCTTTTTCTCTGCACATACTCAATATTACATTGGACCAAGTACCTTGCTAATTGTGTATAGCTTAACTGGGATGTCAGATGTTAATACCTGGGTACGTTTACTTAATTTGCCCAGGAAAATGAACAAAAAAAGGAAGGGGCGGGGAATATTAAATGAAGGAATCCAGGTACTGCCTTGACAACCTCAAGCCAAACATGATCTCACAAGTTATGATGTGCAGAACTGATGGAGGGTAAAATTCCTGCCATATTACTTCTAAGTGCATGTAAAGAGGAGAGAGGGCAATGGGCACTGAATGCATCCAAAAGCATTTGAAGGGTAATGAGTGTCTGGTGCAGGTGATGAAGAAGGTAGAGATGAGGCTCAGGAACCAGCAGCATCCTTGGTTCCCTGGGATTGGAGGCAGAGGCACCCAGAGCAATGTGAGCTTTTCCTGCCTACTCTGGAGTCCGATGTCTCTTGCTTTCTGTGCTCATCCTGTAGGTGAGAGACTTTCCTCTTGCTTAGCCTGTTTCAAATGTTCAGCATGGATTAAAGCACTGGGAAATTTATGCATGGCATGGATAGATGAGCTGTCTTGTCTGAAACAGAACCATCTGATGTCATCTAAGGTCACTGTATTTGTTTTCCAAGATGTTTTTATACAGAGGTGATTTACTGACTATGAATACTTTCAAAAACCTGCTTAAACAAATGGTGTGAACTTAAATCAGTCTGCTTTGTTAGAAGCCAAAGGTTTGCATTTGCTGTATTGAATGGAATTTTCTACTGCCTTAATATGGCTGAAACAGAAAATAAGATAAAATCTGTGTATTTAAAAATTAAAAATTTTTCAGCATCTATATTACACATACATACATAAGTTGAACACCACCTTTTTCTACACTATTCCAGAACATTGGTCTCACATGGAATCCCTTCTGACTTGTTGCTAAAGGGAAACTCAGATCCTCTGTCATGATGATGTGGTGGATTTGATTCACAGCCTAACAGACTTAAGGTGTTTCATGCACCACAGCTTAATAAGAAAAAATCCTCAGGATGTTTGAGTGTTATTTACCAGACTTGGTTTATACCATTGCTAAATCCATTTAATTCATTGGATTTTGCTGAGATTATGCGCTGTGGAAATTCTAAAGTATTTCAGAAAGACTTCTTTTGATTCAGTACAGTCTGTCCCTAACTCAGCTTTTACAGACTTTTATGGTAGCTACCTTACAGCCCATTAGTCCTTTAGAAAAGCTGATCCAGCTTGTATAATCTTTCATGTTTTTGTTTTGTTTGTTTTGTTTTTTTTCCCCCCGATGATTTTTCACAAGCCAGGGGTTTCTCTCTAAAATCTCTTTCTTGACTCATTATTTCCTAGCAATTCTGAGCCAGTTCTTTGTTTCTATTCCAAGAGTCTGGAATGCCATAATATTTCTCATTTGGTTTTTGAGGAAGAGATGTCTGGCTGTCACGTAAAAGTTTCAGTGTTTTATTCCAAAATTTTATAATAACTTTATTCAATATTTTAACATGCCAGTGTTTCACTTAAAACAATATACCTAGTGTTTTTGTAACAGTGACGGTATGGAGATTTAAGGGAAGTAAGGTCTATAAGGATATATTGTCTCCCCTTCTACAACTGGCTTCTCTTAAAAGAAAAATTAAAAGAAAATTTCTTCACACAGTGCTGCCTTGTGCAGTTGTCCCACATAACTAGAAGAATATATTTTTAATAAAATATTTTAGAAGAGTGCCAAGTCTTTCCTGAAAGCCAGCTCCTGTCAGAAGTTCTCATTTCACCTGTTTGTTGCCCTTTCTGAGCTCATTGGGATATTGAATAACCTCTTTTTTAAATTTTCTTTAATTCATTGTGAGTGGTGTCAAACTTACTCTACATATGAACACCAGAACATAGGAAAAAGTGGCACATAAACCTGAAGCCCACTAAGTCGAAGACACATGTTTTCATGGAAAAGGACATGTCCCCAAAACCCTTTCCATCATCCAGTGCTTCAAACAACTATGGGCTTCTGATTGCTGACCTGTAACACATATCTTACTGTAAAGCCTGAAGTGTGCAGGTGTGGCACTCAGTGCCCACTAAATATCTGGATGAAATTGGCAAAGGTGGCCTTGTTCACCATCAAATAAAATACAAAGTCCTGAATTCAATGTGTTTTACCATGCTGAAAAAGAACTGCACTTTTATGTCATGGAAGAGGCGTTAACACACCTTTGCTATAAAGGAAGTTTACAATATGGAAAAGCTCAACAAGAATAACTGTCAAGCTGGTTTTCCTCTGGGCTTTGGCTTTGAAACTCCAAATTATAAGAGAATGAAGAGAATAATGTGGTAACTTAAAAAAATTATCGAAGAAATGCACTGTCTTAAAGCCAAACCCAGTACCAAATGTTCTGCCTCTCACACTCTCCCCTTCACAAAAAAGCCCTCTGGGCAAATAAAAAAACCCAAACCCCAAAACTTCTCCCTTCCCACTTCAGGCTGCAAACTACACAACCCCTTTGCTTTTTATTTTGGTTACCAGCTTGGACTCCCTTACTCCATAACTAACCTGAACAAATATTGTGCCTTAGATCATTTCAAGAGAACAAATTCCAAAACAAGCAAAGAAACAATAGACAAAAATTTTTTTCTCAAGGGAAAAAGTAGGCAATTAATTATCCTTCTAAGAAGGATAGCAAATCATTTAAGGGCATTATTTTGATCAGCAAATGTACAATTTATATAGATTTTTAACTAAGGAAGGAAAAAACAAACCCATACACAGTAGTTTTGAACCAGCTTCAGCCCTACTGTGCTGTGTACACAGTGTAATAATATCCTTAGGAAAACAAGGAATCATTTATACAGCCCCATACTGCATAGGAAGCCTGTAAATACTGGAATTTTACATAATGTACAAGTGTCACGCTTTATAGAAGGTATTACATACTTTTGCTACCAGGAATGAAGTTTTGTGGTTAGTGAAAATATTCATCTATGGACCTGTTACTGGCGTTGAGCAATATTGAATTTTAGAATCCTTGTTGAAATTCAGGCTCTTTTATATCTCCTGCTAGGCAAAATGTGTAAAGAGTGATGGTTGTATTTCCAAGTGTACTGACCCTTTCTGATCCCTCCTGATGATCCCCCAACACAGACACAGTAGGTGATTTCATGCTTCCTTTGAAAGGGAAGGGAAATAAAAGGCCCCCTCACAAACCATAACTTGATTAAGCTTTGGCTCTGGTGGACAGCTTCCCTGGTAGCTCTAAGGCTCAGCCCATGCTGTCTCTGCAGGAGGATGGAAAGGTGTCTCCCTTGAATTCCTGGGGGGATTGAAGGTGCCTCCACATACTACAAATTTTTCACAGTGATCAAGCCTGGGACTGGAAGTGCTTTTTGCATGTGAAAACCGTTTATAAGCTTTTGTGTTGCTTATTATGTTTGGAGATCATCTCTGGGGAGCTCAAGTCTTGTTAAATGCAAGAGGGAAAAAAGAGCTCTGTGAGGATTAAAAGGAAGGTTTGCTAATAAAACTTGGTGATCACAGGAAATACCATGACTGGCAAAGAATAAGTTCAGGACTGTGACACCTCTCTTGGAACTTGTTGTTTTTGAGCATGAACTCTGTAGCTAAGAGGTTCTTTAGGAGTCTAGTGCTTTATGTTAATCTCTCCCTTAGAAATTTAACAGAACCTGCAGATTTGCAGCCTTCCAAGGTATGGTTGTCTCCAAGGGAATATACCTGAACAACTAGAGAGCTGAGAACAAGGATTGGATGCGCTTCTTTTGGGTGTTCCAGGTCCCTACATCACCCTGCTGGAAAAGCTGCCAGGCATGAGTTCTACGTGCCAACAATGCACTTGGAGGCATATGATGCATGGAGGCAGTCTGGGCAGTCATGCATCCTTCTTCCTCACCCGGTGAGCTATCCAGGCACCAGCTGTCCCAGGAGGCATTTAGCTGTGCAGGCCAGAATGCTCACTAGCTGGTACCCATGACTGCACTAACACTGCTGCCCTACTTCAGCACAGGGCTGGCTTGCCTGCAGCAGGTGCACACAGTCAGTGCAGCAAACACAGGAAAATCTTGCAGCAAGAAGAATGAGGAGCCCACGGGAGAGGGAATTGGAAATCCTGTTAAGTCCATAAACAGTAGGGAGGCACAAACATTGGGAACTTCTGAAAATGTGATTACTTACCCAGCTTTCTTACCATGGATCTAGGTGCCTCATTTTGGTTTTCCTATCCCTGTTTATGTTGTCTTGATTTCTCACCTGGATGTTTTCACTGTTTTGTACTGAGCAGCTGTTTCTGTTTATCTTTTACTAGACTATTTTGCCTGATACTCATCTAAAACCTACTCTGCTATTGCAGCTGAAGAAGGGAGCATTGCTGTTCCCAAGGGAACATTCTTTTCTCATGAGTGTAACAAGAAGCTTCTGAGTAAAAACTCCAAATAAGTGATGTCTCTTTAATCTGCCACAACCTTGCATTAAGCTTTCCTGACACCTTGCCTCATCCTATTCTTCTGTCTTCCCCTTCCTGCCTGCAGTGATCTGCCTCCTGGAAATTTTTGTCATTTGAAGCATTCCTTATCCCAACAGTAAGAGTGAGCTCACATGAAGCATGAATGTGACAGACAGACCACGAAGCCTTGATGTAATGTGTTGCAAAGTGAGCATGCTCTGTTGGGCAGCTCAGATGTGTTTTAAAAAAGCATAAAACCCACAGAATTTTAACATAAAACTTAAGACTAACAGATCAAATAATTTTTTTTTTGTGCTACTTTTTACAGACCTTTCTGACCATATCTTCATTAATAAAATGCATGCTGATCCCAGCCAGTTAGAAATGTAGGGCACCTTCACACAGTGCATTAAGAATTGAATAAAGAAACAAATGTTTTGATCTCTTCCATGAGATTTTGGGGACCCAGGGAGACAGGGTACTGTGTGTAAAAGAATTGCTGTCCTATCTCACAGCAGTATTCTGAGCTGATGTAAAAGGATTTCAGAGCCACAACCATAAGTATCATGGAAGTGTTTATATTGCAAACATTTTTGCACAGTGCACCTATTCCAGAACCACAATCCAAATTTTGCCTTTGTGGAAAAACTCTTTGATGCCTTCCAGAAGGAAGCTGTTGGTAACTAAATTTCAATGTGTGCATTCAAACAATAAGAAACATAAGATACTTTCACACCAAAAGTTTGGTTTAGAATAGTTTTTAATGATGAGTGTATAGTTCTCATGTATGCACTTGCTGAAACATACGTCATGTCTTGTCTTTGTGTATATTCATTCAGAATTTAGTCTGATAGGCTGTTATTCCATTTAATGCCTTTGCTCCTGCCACATACCAGACTGATCTCTTTATTCTCTATGTGGACACTTGTTACAAATTATTTCTAATGACATTAATTAGGCTTATTTAAAATTTGTAATTATTATTTTGCAGCCTTTATTTGTAATCAGATTCCTGTGAATTTGTCAGAAATTGCAGGAGTTGTAAACAAAGTTCCATGCACTAACAACTGCTGGGGCAGCTGTAAACAATATGTGCTACTCCCTTAACATTCTTCAAGTTGCAATAAATTTGTTTCTCTGCCTGCCTTGGTGCTTTAACTGCTTGAAGTTAAAATTTTAAAGCAACTACCTCCTACTAAATCATTGTCTGAAATTAATGTAATAACTACCTTTTTAATGGTCAAAGAGGGCAGCCAGAAAAAAACCAAACCACAAACAAACCTGTTGACTAGAGGAAAACATGTACACATTAATATAAATCATTAAACATATTATCAATTATTTTGTTAAATATTTTGTTGGTTTTTTTTTCTTTCTTTAAAGGTGCCAGGCTGAAATTCATTCTGCCTTTCATTTTCATGGATAGTCTTGTGCATGATAGTGGAAACATCTTCAAAAACCTACAAAATCCATATATGCTGACAGAAAAGAAGCATATTTTACCACTGATCAACCATTTAATCAGCCTGACCCTGGCTGGTTCCTTCCCTGTTGTGCACAACTCTCCTCTTGGATTTAAGAGCAAATCCTGGAGGTCGTGTCTTACTTATCCCTTCAGCTAAAAGGAGAGCTTGCTATAAAATATTGCTTCCCTCTTGTCATATATCCCTTCTTTCCTGTACATCAGTCACCTTGCAAACTGTGGCAACTTACCTTTCAACACTTCAGAGGTTACAGACCTGCTGTGTCAGTAAAGGACAGAACACAACCAGCAGGTCTTTATGGTCTTTCCATCCCCTTTTAGGTTCCTCTTGTTTCCTTTGTCCATCCCCACTGGTGAGGGAGAAAGAGCAGCTTGGATCACAGGGCCCTTACTTCAAGCATAAGGAATGTGGCTTTCAAAGTTCAGCCAAGTACGAGCTACCAAGATACAACACTTTTAAACTGTAAACTTTCAGCCAGCAGCACCTTATTTCATATATCTGTACTGGTCAACACAGAGCAAACCTGCAGAAGGGGAAATACCACAGAACTAGTGGTAGTACTGAAAACTCACGTGTACATATGTATGTCTAATTATATAGCAGGTCCTTTGTTATAATGATAGAGTCAGCAGTACTTTTACCTTCACACTGATTAAAGAAATCTTATTTTAGTAAATGTCCCTCGTTGTTTGCACCAGTTTATAACCTTCCTCAGCTAAGTATCAGAGTGCTTCAGTGGTTCTCTCAAGCTCACTGACCAGGAGGAATGATAGGGAGTGAAACAGAGTGACCATGCAAACTTTTGTGTGTTGGAGTCCTTAATATATTATTTTCATTTGATTACCACCAGTCAACACTCAGTAATGGGTTGATACATGAATATATATCAAATCCAAATGACTAATTGGTAAGTAAGATATTCTAATGGACTCTGATTCAATTTCACTTAGCTATGACTGCCAAACTCCCAGAGTATACCCTGCAACCAGAAATACTTTTTTTTTTCAGGATGTGGAATTACAGTAATTTTTCAAAATATTGCAGAAAAGTTACCACTGAGAAATTCAGTTGGGGGTTAAAATTACACTGTGGTTATATGTATTTACTGTGAGACATGGTCAGCATCAACCTGGGGGCAGTGATAATCTCTGCTCTAGTACTGAATATGGTTATCCCTGGAAAGCAAAATGCAGGGATTCATTTGAATCCCTGTGTGTTGCTTTTCAGGGAAGAGCCGTTTCATGGATAGATTTAAATTTGATTCTCTGTAGCATTTGCTACATTTTGCTTCTATTTCTTTTCTTCATTTGAGTCCACGACAACACCTTAAGCAGCCTTTTGTTCAAGCTGATGGTGTATGGTGATTTAACCCTCTATATTCCAGGAATTGTGCATCTTTCCTGCCATATGACATCTATAGGGCACAGTGTGTCTTTAGTCTATTTATCACAATGGTCTCTCCATTTTTATATAATATCTGCCATTTTGGTTTTTTGACCTTAAAAGAATGTATTTCACATACCTGAATTTTAAAAGCAAGATATTTACATCCTTACATTACTGAGAATTCTTTAAACCCCATGTTTAATGAGTGTATTACAGCTAAAAATTTACTAGGTAGCAACTATTGCTGGTAAATTATTCCATCTTTAATAAAGGTTTTATGTAATGCTGACAGCAATTACAGTGTTGCAATTAGGTTTGTGCCAGGACATGGAAGTCACAGACAAATCTCAGCCATGCTCTCACTCAAGATATTTAGATGCTTGTTTTGGTTTGCTTTGTTTAGGATGATATAGTTGACTACATATTTTTCATGGTGATTGACCTAAGTAAATATGAGATCAAAGCATTTTGTTACCATCTCAAGATGTTGGTAAATAGCAACAGAAGCATGGTGTGGAACAGATGGGTGTTCTCACTTATTTGGCAGGTGAGCAATTTCTCTGCAAATGGAAGGCTTCCAGCTCAGCTTTGTGGCACTGCAGCACGGTACAGTCAGCTGTGCAGACCATGGATATCTATCTGTCTAGTTTCCTGGGAAAATAATGGAAAGGAATAACCAGTTCATGCTCAAGAAAATGAAGTGATCAGCTAGAGAGGGAAGGAAGCCAGGAAAATATCTGAAGGTGTCAGAGTTGGTAAGACACAATATGATGGACTATTTCTAGTAAGAATTCCACTGAGAGATATTTAACTATGCTATGTTGAATTATTAGCTTGCTGAATCACTATTATTTTTAAATAATGTTTCACAGAAAAATGTATCTTGTTTGATGGGAAAAGTAAGACCTTGTAATTCTGCTGTTTTTATGAATAGTATTTTCATTTTACATTCTCTATAATTTTATTATTTTAAATTTCATGGAGTCACAACAAATCTGTGGATTTATTTCACACAAGTCTTGTTACCAAAGTGATTAAACACAGGGCACTGCAGTTAAGTTCCCACCTGTTAAAGTTTAATCTTTAGGCACTTAGTTGTTCTGTGACATGCTTTGGACTACTGACACCATAAAGCTACATGGCATCTCTTAAAATTAAATTGTAACAAATTCAGAATATGTCTGAAACATCAGGTGGAGTTAAGACCTGGAGACTTAATGTGAATAATTACTGCCTCAGGCTCAGCTCAGTTGAAGGGCTGCAGAGCTCATGGGTACATTGAGCTGCTTCTCTGAGAGCATCAGGTTACACTCGATTCTATTTCATTGGTTATTAAAACAAACAATCAAACCTAAACTCCACAAATCTATCGGCAATATGAGAGATCAATGAGGTCCAAAATCCCAAGAAAGGAATTTCAGTTCAGAACTGAGCTACTAAATTGGGACAGATCACAAAGAGCCCTGAGGGCCCTATACTAGAAGATGTATTCATAGTGAATTCCAGTGAAGATTACAGTGGTAGTTATTGGACTACACTGGTACTCAGAATCTTAGAATAATTCATTAAAAAAGAAAACAAAGCAAACTGTGATGATGCCTTTATCTCTTTGGCAGCAGCAAAGATATTGGGCAAGGCATACAAAAGTATTGGACAATATTAAGTACAGTGAACTGATGTGTGGAGAACTGAATATTTAGGGATGTTATGCATCATGGATCATTTAGAAATGCACGACTTTCCCTTGTGCTGAGAGTTCTATTTGTTTTGGGATTTGAGAATATAATTTAGTTTTCTGTTTTCAAAGCCTGAACATACTGGGATGGAAGTCCTGCCTTCTGGAGTGCTCCAAAAGAAAGCAAATTTTTATGATTTTTTTTTTAATCTATTTAGAAGGATGTAATATACATTTACATAGAAACTTATTTTAATGGGACTATGTAGACCTTTCTTCCCAAAGTGTCAAGTGTCGGGACTGCATTGCATGGTGGAGCTCAGGTGGCACCGATGCCAACACTGAGCAGATTCCATGTCCAGGCAGTTGGAATGTTTGCTTCAGCTGCATTCCCAAAACTTGATCAAGAATAACTGTACATGTACATACATTTTGCCAAATCTACAGGAGACTGAAAGAACTCCATGGCAGCCTAACTGCTTTTATAGCAGGGTTATTTTGTGGCTTTTGTTGGCTGGTTCTTCTTAATATTTTCTTTTTTTCCTCCAAACCGCTTCAGCAAGATAATCCTACTATGAAAATCATAGCATTTGAGTGGCTGTGAATTTACCAAGAGCTTGGTACCGACTGAAAAGTGTCTGCTACAGGGTGGATAGCTTCTTCTAAAGATGCATCCAAACATCCAGACCCCCTTGGGAATGAAACAGCACACATTGCTGCGGACAAATACAGAACTCTGATTCCCAGCTTTCAGTTTTAAACAGAACTATGACTTGCGCTCAGGCCCCAGAGGAGTAAAAAAAGACTAATGGTCTAACTCTCAGAAAGAGAATTTTGGGGAGGGGATGCATTCAAATGAGTTGTCTATAGCTGGAGGTTTTCCTTTTAAGCAAAACTGAGAGGTGCTATTGCCTAACACCAAGGAAAGTGGAGAGGAAGGCTGTTCATTGAGACAAGTGACTCTGTTATTTTGTTTGTTTTCTTCAGTGAAGCTTGATTACTCAATTTGAGTCCATCTTGTGGAATTATTAGGCATAATGGGAAGTAAACAGAGACATGAAAAGCGAGGCTGTAGGACAGAATACGAAGCTCAGACTTAAAAGAAACAGCAGTAAGATGCACTCCAAGATGCCACTGCAGAACTACACTAAGCACATGAAAGGGCAGGCTTTTTGAAACACAACAACAAGCTCATTTTAGTGCTGTGATTTTTTACAAAAGGATTCTTGAAGTATCTTTTTGATGGAGAAGACAGAAGTAGAGTACTATAAAGAGTCTGCTATAACCAGCCAGTCTGGTCACTTGAGTATGAATTGCCAACTGGAGTTATCATCTACAGGATAGAATATTATTATTGTTGCTAAGCAGCTTAGATAAATTGAAAGTGAGGTGGCAGCAGTGACATGAAACAGCATATGCAGTAATTCTGATATGCACTACCATTTTTACAGGCTTGGTGCTTATTACACAATCCAAACCAAACAGATATTTACATAGTGAAACTGTTAAGAATAAGGAAAGACTGCTGATTTCATCTGAACTTGCTGGTAAAGATTCAGGACACCAGCACCCTGATGTCAAAGGGAGAAGCAGCTAATCGCTGAGCAGGACATTACTGGATAAGAAACCACATAATATGTGACCTAGAAAATATGTTTTTCCACCCAGCCTTGGAAAACATAAAAGCAGAGCTCCTAAGGCAAAGGATAGCAACTAGCGCTTCCAGAAGAAATGAGGAATATTAAAACTGACTTTTCTATGCTTCGACTCAGTTTGAGAAAGGATCTTGCTGTGCTCTTTTTGCTGTTTTGTGGGGTTTTTTTCAGTTTTGGTTTGCGGTTGGGGTTTTTTTGAAGGCACACTCCAAGACTGTTATTAGTGGAAATACAAGGTTCAGTTTCTAAGAGAAATAAAGACCCCGCTAAACTCTTAATAAACTGGAGTCTTGTGCTGTTGTGTGCTGCCACACTTTGCTGTTTTCACAGTCATGGCAAAATTTTGATAAATAGAAATGATATTACTGACAGATGGAATTGTTTCTGTTTAAGGACAGATGCTTTTTATACAGATTTTACATAAAAGTATTTTAATAAGTTTTTGAATGCTTGTTTACAGAAACTTAAATCAGCAAATTAGCAATTTCCTCATAAAAATGAGTTTTCCTCAGTACAATCTATTTTTCAAGAACCTCACACACTTATGCAACATACCATGTCACTAAATTAATCATACAGCCAGCACTTTTATGATATTCAAATATTGAATGTGCCATTTGAGGAAAATAAGCACTTCTTGAAATAACTCCAAAAGTCCTTAGACATCCTTTGCTTACAGATGCATAGTTCTCCCCATCCCTTCTAATGATAATGATATCACAGCAAAACTTCTATGAGGAAAATGCATTTTTTTTGTTGTTACTACAGTAAGACAGAAACAAGGTATGGAGGAAATTCCATCATACTAAAGATGGAGAAGCCCATATGAACAGTGGGAGAATAAATCAAAACAAAACAATTGGAATTTGTCACAACAGTTGTCTGGGCTTCATCTCTCAAGATACACTCCATGCCATGTGTCTGGTGAATTTGCCTGGTCCCCAGGGTCTAAATTGAATCCTGGTAGATGTACTAGAGCAGAAGGCAGCCAGATGCAAATACCAACTTTGAAAGTGCTGTGCTGCATCACAAAGGAAAATGAAGTGAAGAAAACATTTCAGGTCAACTGAAAAAAAACAATTTTATTATTCTTTTTTTATTACTATTATTATTATTATGTTTAAAAAAGTTAAGCTTTGGGGTTTTTTTCCTGAAAATTTCTTTTTAAAAAATCACTTTCATTGCAGAGAAAATTTCAGTCCTGGGAATACATTTTATCGTTATGGGGGATACTCAGGAAAACATTTCTGTTTGACTCGTAAAATGGCAATCACCTCAAAAACATAGTTCTGTCTCTGGTAAATGAGAGGTCTGGTAACATGCCTTGGGTAGCACAGCTGGTTGGTACCATCCCTGTAGCCAAAGAAAGAGGGCTTTTATGAACTTTACTTGATGTGAACTTCATGCATGAGAAGCCCAAGGTCAGACTGACAACCTGCTGGCAAAGTTTAATAGAGTGGGAAGGTATATCTTTTTTCTATAGTAAGTGTGGATTTATATTAGGGGTATTTTATTGGGTTTTTTTAATATAAACTACAATCTTTGTCTGGCTAGGCTTAATTGCAGTGAGATCAGCTGCATCTGTCTTTCAGAAAAAAAAACAAACCAACACCACTCTCTTCATCTAACTAGGAGTACCCAAAAAAAGGTTACTATTAATTGAGTCTTTCCAGCATGAGGTAAACAGACATGAGTACAGCTGTGCCATAAGGAGCACCTTAGTCACACTTGTGAAGCCCAAGCACGTATCTGCTGTAGACTGAATCACCTTCCTGTCACTGTCTCACAGGTTTCAGCAGAACATGCAGCTGAAGCCCAGTTACAAGATGCAACATCAGAGTAATTTATAATGTATGCGTGGTGTTTATTAGAATATAAATCTAGAAAAGATAAACCACGGATAAAAGAAAAAGATAAAACCCACAGACAGTTAAGTAAACTGAAGCTTCCTGAGGGCTAAACACCTTCAAAGGGAGATACTGTAAGGCAAGTAATTTCAGCACACAGTAAATGACAATTAGATTTATAAAACAGTTTTAGACATTGCCATGTTTTATCCCAATGCATTGACTTGCATATGTTTAAGGAGCAGGCATTTTTTTATGCTGGTGGAGGCTCAGCAGTTAATTGGGAGAGATGAAGAAACACAGGCCCTGTGTAAAGGAATTAAATCAATTACAAGAGGGAGAGATGAAATAACTGCACGTGGGATCTTTTGACATGTTTTCTGAGAAGTGGTTTTGCATTCTATTTCACCCCTTCTCTTCTAAATTTTGAATGCCTTATTATCTTTAGGAAGACAGCAGAAGGTATGCTGATTTTTTTAGTTAGTTTTGAACAATAAGCAGTGCTTAGTACAGATAGGCAAAAGTGATTTTAGCTAAATTATGAGCCTCTGGGCTCCACAGGTGCTCACCCTCTGCTAACAGCAGCCATTACTTTCTCCTTTTAGGAAATTCAGCTTTTTTTTTCAGGGACCACAGATACAGCTGTTGCTCCTGAAGAGTTTGCAGGATGTTGGCAGTGAAGTCAAGTGCCATTTTATGCCAGTGTTTCCTGACTGTTCAAGCTCCTGAGCAAGTTTGGGATGAGTTACAACACTTCTTGGGCCAGGAAGTCTGTGTAGCAGTCCAGGTGCCATACAGATGGTGAGTTTGATCTTTTAATATGAGCTTTTAAAATCCTGATGGTATTATTGGAGCTGTTATTTGTCTTACCTCTGACCTCAGGAGGACATTTATTTCTCTCTTCTCAGGACTGGGGAAAATGCAAAGTCAATGTGAAGTGCTTTTGTTCTTTGGGCCTTATAAGAGAGATTCTAAACAATAGTTTTCAAGAGAGTTTTGGTTTCTTTAGGTTTTGTTACTTATGTGTGCTCTAATAAGAACCATTATAGAATATTAATTTTGTCTTCCTTTGCATTTACACATTGGGAAGGCTCCCAGGGCACCAAGAATGTTATTGAAGAGTAAGTAATTGAGGCATTTTCCCTCTATGTTGAATTTATTATTTGCCTTTTGGGTGGTTACATCTCAGTCTCTCAAGCAACATCAGCCCACTCTTGATAGGCTGAAAATTAGCACAAAATTGAATTTTTGTCCCTCTGGTCAGGAGATCACATGTTTGTAGCTTGGGAATATAAAATCAGGTCTGCAGCTACAATGATCAAGCAATGGCCAGGCCAGGACAGGTTTCTTTTATTGGAATTTGGCTGTTGTGGGTACGTGGGCTTCGCATTTGGCTGCCAGATCCTCATACCCAAATCATGTATCTCTCATCTGTGAATCTGAGTTATGTAGGTCTTTCTGCTTGGGAATATTAAATACACTTGGAAGCAGATAAGCTGTTATTAGCTGAAGTTTTTCCTCATCATATTTGCTAACTCAGAGCTCAGTAGAGTCTGAGGTGCCAGTCTTGCTCTTGCAGTTCCCAGATACCTTGACAATTGACTAAATTCTGCATACCAGTTTTAGTTAGAAATGCCAGAATTGAAATTTCTTAAATTTGAGAAGATTTATGAGCATCTCTGAACTTTAGAAAGTTATTTCTGGTCTCATGGGCTTCTTTTCACTTAAGATATCATCAGCAAAGTTTGAGGGGGATAATTTCTGCTGTCTGTGTACAGGAACATTAAATGTACTCAGAGCATAGGATAATTGTTTGTGAGTTCTCTTGAACATGAAAAAGAGAAAGAAAGAACTGTAAATGAAAATGTACAAAAGAAACTCTGCTTTCAACATGTTTCTTGGGGGACGTCTATTGGAATGTTCAGCTATGCAGCAGTCTCTTCTTCATTATGGAGCATAATCAAAACATATTACACAAAGTATATGTCTAGCTGCAGTAAGTTGAGTAATACAGGATGATGGATCCAATGAGTGGTCTTTTCTTTTCAAAGAACAGCTCTATGTCACTTTTGAAAGACAGTCTTTGCTTCATAAAGAATAGGCTGGAAAAATCTCTGTGGAACAAAACATCTTTGAAGTGCACAGCTCCAGTTTATTTTTTTTTCTTTTTGTTTTCCAGTTTGAAAACAAAATCCTAAATCATGCCATAATTTCCTCTACTGTTATATAGAAAAAAAAAAAAAGAATTAATGATCATGAACTTTCTTTGTTGCTAATTAAAATAAGCAGATATGGTCTGAAACAAAAAACTCAGAACTTCTGAGTTGACATATGTGTCTGTTCTCAAATTTGTAGTCTCCACCTAAGAAATGGGATGGTAAAGAACCCGAAAAGTAACCCTGACCCCCAGGCTTTGCAGATGCTTGCATCAGGCTCTAACCTACACAGAACTGTAAATATAAAGCCCAGGAAATGTGAAGACCTGCAACTGGATCCAGGAAACCAGTTTCATGCAAAATTCAGTGGGGCTTAATTGTCAGCTTTGATCATGGGATAGAGGCCACATTCTTTTTCTTAAAGTCTTACATAATGCACTTTCAGAAACCTCACTGTCTGTTTTGGAACTGAGTAGGGGCCTATTTTACTTTGCAGCTGGAGTGGAATTATTTCAGGAGGACCTCTATTCTGGTTTTTGGCTCAGCTCAAGAGGCCACAGACTCAACCCAGTGGTGTTTCTCTGTGTGTCTGTAAAAGAGCAACTTTTGAATATCCCACACAAATGCTTTCAAAACTTAAGGGAAAGTTAGAGATTTTGATAGCCAAAATCTTGATTTCACAGAAAAGTAATAAGAGAAAATGGGAGACACATGGAGCTTCTGCTTTCTCTCAAGTACAGCCACAGCTGGAGTGCTTTTGAGTCAGAGATGTGGTTAATGATTCCTGTAGAGCAGAGTAGAAATGCCATCTTCTTCTCACAGTGGTTTAAGGTGTTATTATACTGAGGGACTCTCTCCTACAAAAGTGTTGATATTAGGAAATGGAGGGAAAAGTGGGAGATGCCAGACAGTGAAGAGGAGTAGTTTGTGGAGTGAGAATATCCTAGAAAAGAGCGATGAGAGCTCAATTACCAGCTGGGACTAAAGGAGCAAATAGAAGTATGTACTGCCAAGGAAAGAGGCTTCTGTTGTTTGGGACAAATGGGTTGCACAAAAGAAAATTTCTCTGGCCCTTGTGGCCCAGAAAAAATTGGAGATTCAGCTTCCAGGAAAGAAGGAACACTAGGGCAAGTTCAAGGCCATTAAGGAGGTAGTAAGAGATGGGGTGGGGACCTGAGGGGGGGATCTGCAACATCAGAGGTTTCTGTAGGATACACCTGCAGGGTCCTGGTGTGGCAGAGAGGAGGAGATGCTGTGCTGCATGGGGGAGCACTCACTGCTGTGGAATGGGACAGTGCACGTGAACGGGGAGAAATTTTCCATATTAACAGTAGAAGTGACGAAAATATGGAAGACACAAAACCCCTGGGAAGGGGAAAGGAAGCTTTAGAACAGAGGTTGATTTGGACAGATGGGGAGTGTGGAGGAGAGACTTGGGAGGAAGGCAAGAAACCTCTCTGGCATGCTACAAGCTCAGCCTACAGAAGCTACAGAGTGTGTGACCCTCTTGTTAACTTCATTGCACAATGTTCCTTGCATGCTTTGTGTGGCTTCCAAGTAATGCATGACATCAGCAATCTTAATAAGAACCACCTGCTTGGTACATTTTATGTTCAACCCTGTTAAACTTTCCTAGTTCAAAATATCCAGTGCTATCTGGAACAGGAGTATAATTAGTTTTCTCTGAATTTGCTGAGCTTTGTTAAATGAGTTCTTTCCTTAAGGAGTAAAAATGTGAATTTATATCCTTTAGTTTCACGTTTTTGAAAACCATCTTTCAGCTGTTCAACTTTGTGGGCTGATAAAAACATCCTGTCAGAATTAACTTCTGATCCTCATCTTGAACACATGTTTATGACCTGTGTTTCAGGAATGACTGACTTGGGTGCACCAGGGAAGGATAGCGTGGAAATGGCCATAGATCTAGTGGGAGGTATGTCCAACACATCCTAGTAGATCTCTTTAAGCTTCACTTTGTCTGGAGTCTTTCAAGTCAGACAAAAAGCAATGTTTATACATCCCACAGCACAAAGAAGCAGCTGAAGTGGGCCAGAGGTAATTAATATCAGCAGTTGCTGCTTAAAAAAAAAGAAGTAGCATTAAAAATAATTGCTTAGATTTTCACTGTTGTGATCCAAAAAGTCTCAGGTTGTGGTGTTCCTACGTCCTAAATATTAGATTAGTGTCTCTCGATACACAACAAAAGAAGGACCATCCCTTTTCCCTGGGCTGCTTTGCAAAGTTTATTCTGGGTTTTGTTTTGCTGTGACAAGGGTTCACAAGGTTGTCAGTACTAAAGAAATAGGTGTAGTGGCTTGTCTATTTTTGAGGAGTCTGAGCTTTCATTATAGAGTCACAGTCAGAAGAAAGAGCTCCTTCCTGTGGTTCCCTTGCTCTCCAGTTTCATCTGCCATTAGTGCCACTGAAGAACATATTCCTCGAGGTAGACTTTTTGTTTTGAGTGAACATAGCCGTTTGCAGGTAGTTTCTGAACCTGTTTTTGTTTTATCAAAAAAGTCAGGCACGAGGGCAGGATCTGAAAACTTATTTTGGGACAACGAAAGGGGTCATGACCCTGAGGCTTTGCTGTTTAAATGGGCAGAACTCCTTTGGAGTCTCTCTAGGATAAACGAAAGGGCATGGGCTCTGTTGGTTGTGTTGCAAATTTTCCAGAGTGCTTTTTCTGAACAAGCCAGAAAAAGACTTGCCTGAAGGGACACATGAATATGGGGCACATGAATAACTTCTTAACATAAAAGTTCAGGGGTTTTTTTAAGAGATAAAAATAAAAGGTCTAAAAAGTGGGTACCACGGAGACTGGTGATGAGAAGAAGCCATGAAATTGAACTTTTTGCACTCTCAGTAGGATGTGCAGCATCATGGGGAAATTGGGTGGTCTTCTGAGACCACTGGGCCCTCCTTGAAATCTGCTGCTGGAGCTCAGAGCCTCAGGCAGTGAAGTGTCTGTGCCAAGCTTGAAATGTGGTGTTCAGCCTGGAAGTAAAGAGTTGGTGAGATGCTGTTTCCCCTGATCTCCTTAGAATTGCCTGAAGTGAAGGAACAGAGAAAGTCTGTCTCCCCACTTGAGGACTTCTCATTCAAAGCTTTTGTAAAGAAATGGAATAAATTGATCTGCAATCAATAATCCTCTCTTTTGTTGCCTTCTTGCAAATGTTGATGTCTTTGACTCTCTTGAGATAGACCATGAGGGCATTACTATGCATAGTACCAAATAAATAAAAGGTTGTTAATAAATCTCTACACTTAAATGCCCCAGACCTGTCTAGACACTTACTTTTAAATTTATTTCTTCACCTTTTCCCCACTGTTTTCATATTTAGATATGGTAGTTGCAGTGTAAAACAGAAGTATATATTTTTGTCTGTTAGGACATGAGAAAGGGCACAGTGCTCTCTCTTTCAGCAGCTGTTCTGAGGCCAGTGTGCTAACTGTATTTATTTATTAGTGGGTTGTTTTGGTTAGACTATTTTTTCCTCTGGTATATATTCTGCTGTAATTGTTGGACATGCTTTGCCTTTCTTATATCAACAAAGAAATTGGCCCAAGAGAATTTAATGGGTTATTCCCTTTTGACCTCTGAATTCTCCAGGTAAAGACTTTTTTTCCTACATGGTTCTTCCATTACCATCTAGCTCTGAATGCATCCTCTTGATATAAGAAATAGTAGAAAGATGTGCCAAGTGTTTTCTGAGGACTTGAACCATAACCCTCAGAAATAAATTTGTTGCTTCTCTAACCCAGAAGCCATTGAAGAAACTACATCTGGATGAATAATGAAAATATATTGCAGTCAAAGAACAACTGCAAATCCTTTTTGACAGCAACTGTGTTTTTTAGTGCTTCCTTCATTTTCACTTACACATATCTGAAGCAATGATTAATCCAACAAACCTGCAAAATTGCCCATGTGAATCTGACTCTCATAAACAGAAATTATCTTAGTCTCACAAGGCATTCTGACATTCAGATCTAAACTTTCTTTTGTGATGTAAATAAGCATCACATGTATATCTTCACTTCTCCAGTTTCTGGTAGCTCTGGAGGAAGAATTTTCATCCACTGGAAAACAGCATCTTTCTCTGCAGGGGTTTATTCATAGCAAGAGCAACTGTGTTTCTTTTGACTGGTAGCAGAAATGTCTTGTTTGTCTGTGGATTCAGAAAAATCTTAAACTGAAGAGTGATTTCCCCTCTCCCTTCCTGTTCAAATTGTAAAATTGGCCTGAAAAATATTTTTTCCTTTCTTTTTTTTTTTTTTTTTGTTCTGAGCCATTCTGATGCTCTGTGTTATGATCAGGAGTAATGGGTCTTTCTTAAAAAATGAAAATGTGAAATGCTGGTCTTCTTCATCCCAGCTCTTCAGGCCTTAAGGTAAAACAAATGTCCCGCATATCACAATGAATCCTGAAAGCTGGGGAGGGGGGGGAAGTAATCAGAAGCTGTACAGCAGTGCACAGATGGAAAAAATACTTTGAGGGCTGATACAGCTTTTGCTGACTTTTCTTTTGGTACTTCTCCTGTGAAAACTACAGGCACTGGGTGGAGGGAGCAGCATATTCACCCTGAAGCCCAGGACCTGACCTCTCCAGTTCTCTGCTTTTAGGTTTCCAGAGATAAAGCTGGGGAGAAATACACTAATTGCTATGTGAATATACACTAGATACCAGGGGATAGCCACCTGTAAAATTATTAAGGTATGCTAATTTTTCAAGCACAGAGATAGCAGCTCCTAAAATTTCTCAAGAATCTTGTAGCATGGTTTCTGTTCTGGATTTGAGTTTGTCACAGCAAGAGATCTTCCACTTGCCTTGTATTTTTAGTAAATACAACTATTTGGATTCTGCTACCCCTATACTTTTTCAAAACAGGTTTTTTTGCATAAAGACTTAAAAAAAATAAATAAATTACAAGAGTCCACATAAACATTTTAGAGACAATAGACTCTGAGGTTGTAAACACATGCTTGTGACCTTACTAAAATGAGGAGAATTTTGGTTTGAGAAGGGGAAAAGCTTGTGATCAAGCAACTACAGTCACATTAATAACAAAAGAAAACAGAAAATACTGTCAGAATAATTATTTTGGGAGCCTTGCATCTCTATCCTGCCCAGTGCTGCCTCTTTGTGACAACCTTTATTTCAGGATAGGATACATAGTTCAACTAAGCTGAAATATAAAAGTGTAATAACTAAGGACAGTTTGTGTTAAATTTTTAATTAGTGTATTATTCAAAGGAACAAGACTTCACAAAATTAATTCTGCAATCCAGAATTGCTACATAATGGAAGTTAGTGTAAGTGCTTCCAGCCATGACCAAAATGGTTGTTCCTTGAAGGATCACAGATATCAAGATTATTTGTGCAACTTAGTTCCTGTGAGCCAAGAATGATACATAAAAAGTGTGAGGAGTTTTTAGTAATTCTGCCTTGTTCCTGTTACTAATTAACCCAACAAGCAGCACCAAAGATCACTTTATTCAGTGGCTCCATCCTTCTAACATGGCTTTTCAAATAGATGATGTGTAAATGTTTGATTGTTTGTTTCCTGGCCTTTTGTTATTATCAGAGCTGTGTTACTTTCCATTATACTACCTGTGCTGAAGATAGCATGTGCAAATAAACTCGAGAAGAGATGCGGCGGGGACAGCTTGTATGTGTCAGTGCTCATTTAGGTTAATCAACCAGCTGGTCCTTCATCCCAGTTCCTTATTCTGCCCTCTCTTCTCCCCAGAGCAAGAGAGGGATTCGTGCTTCCTGACTGACTGCATGAGGAGGGCAGATTATGTCATTGTAGTGGCCAGATGGCCTGACCACAAAATCCACTATGTCAGCCTCGACAGTCTCCAAAGGGAAGCTCCCGGCCTCAGGGCTGTCCCTTCACAGCCAGCGAGGAAGCATTTCAGAGTCTGCCCTGAATGTTCATGGGCAGCACTGCTTTGTGGAGAGGGCTGTTCGAGTAAGTGGCTTCTCCCTGATACCCCAGTGTAAAGGAACTGAATAACCCCGCAGTGCACAGCTGATGCGGGGACACACAGAGCGTGGCACTGCCACCTTTAGCACACACACCCACACCCCTGCCATCCCTAGGCTGAATTTTGGCTGCAGTGTTTGTTTTGGTATATCCTTGGACCCCAGCTAGGTGTTGGTGTACGTGGGTTTTATGTGGCTTTAACCCTTGTAATTCTTTTGTATATGTAGGGCAAGCCTAGGTTAAGAAACAAAATTCATTGCAGGAACTTCTTTTAAGTGAGTCAGACACACTGACAGATAAGGAAGGCAAGTGGAAATAAAGCACAGGGATGTGGTGGGAAACTGTTCTTACTATTCCTGTCCCTGTCATTCTAGCTTGTTTTCCTTAGATACTGAATTATGTCTTCAGCCAGTTTATTTTAACTGTTTCACTGACATGAACCTTGTTCTGTTGCTCTAACTTTAAAAGACTTAAGGTTTGGCTCACTGTTTTTTGCCCAGCTCTTAATTTAACAGAGGATTTCCCTCTTTTAAAATTTACTTGAGTGTGGGTATGAAGATGCTTTGGAAAGAAGAGATTCTGACAAACTTTCTAGACTCTACTGCCAAATTAGTTCTCTTTCTGAAGGAGCTTTAAAAATTTTAATTACAGTATTTCTGCAAAATCACTGAACTACTAGTTTTATGTGGGTTTTTTTACTTTTCAAGAAGGAAGAAGTAGCTATGCCTCAACCACAAAACAGAAGACATTTGTTTAAAAATACATAATAAATGTTTTGCAATCCATATCTACATTCAACGAGTGTACAGTATGTGTTTTCTAATCTGTTTGCATGGCTGGTGATGTGTGACAGAAGCTTAAGTTGTAAATGAAATCCATTCCTAAAAGAATAGGTGACAAGGCAGTGTAAGATTTAATTCCCATTGCATGAATCACTTCATTTTCACATGTCTCTTTACACTTGATTGAGCATACTGATATTTTAAATGCATTACAAATTTAATCAAAAGCAACAAGTAAGACACACAACATTGAAATTACACCCAGGAAAACATCTGGGACTATGGAGCGAGAATTATTCTTGCATGAAAAATAAAGATTCTGTACTTTCCTAAATTAATTGAATAAATAAAGGCATGCTGAAGCTCCTCAGAAGTTTATGTGGAAGATCAACTCATGGCATTTCCCAGATTGCAAATCAATGCATTGATCTGAATAGATTTGTGTATCTGAATAACTTCAAGGATGACCCCACTGAACTTTTCCCTCTGCAGTCTGTTGCTAGTGCTGAAATGAGATCAACAGGACTATTCCCATGTGGAAAGTCATTCACAGTTGCATTATCAAGTTTGGGGGGCTGAAGGTTCAGTCTTGCAAAGTTCATTCACATAGATAAGTCTATTACCATTTAAAGAACTGTAGCTTAGAAAGGAGACTGATAATAACATTATTGTTTTACTATCAAGATAAAATACCCTGAAGGTATTGGAAGCTTTGTTGTTTAGCTTCCTGCATAGTATGTAATTGTCTTCATGTTTATGAAATATATTTCCTTCTCTTGAAACCAAACTCCAAAACATTATTTTCTTCCCCCTCCAGATTTGCTGCATGTGGACAACATGATAGACTAGGATAACAGCAAGGAAAATTAGAAGATATAAAAGTTTAAAATTCTGTTCAGGTGAATAGCTAATTTAAAATAGTTCAGATATGGCCTCCACAGCCCGTTCTATAGTATGGATACTTTTCTACTGATTTTTTCTCTCCCCAACAGTTTTAAACACAGGCTGAAGAGAATAAAATCAATCAGAACAGCAGAATGAATATGTATAACTAACTTCCTTATGATGCGTGAAATCTACAGTTACATTTATGTGATAGAACAGCATTAGAACAAAATTTGTAAGTTGAAATCATAAACCTCCTCTTTAGCATTGTTTAATGAAATCTCGGGTGTGCAGTGCATGTTGAAAGAAATAGATTGGCAAGATTATATAAAAAAAAGCTGGTAAATTAATTGCAGCAGACCTTATAAAAACTTTAGTCATTGCCTATGAAATAAGTTATTATACTAAAAGACAGTTATATTGAACTTAAATATTGCTGAGTAACTTCTTGAACTCTACAAAAAACCCCCAACATATTCTATCTGCTCATATGTCTGACCAAGAAATAGTAAGCACTGAAGTGGTACAAATCAGTAGTAAGAGATTTCTTGTCCCATAGACTTGTACTGTCCCGACTTCATTGTTGCAATTTGCACTCTGGGTAGTTTCAGTGATTGCCTGTGCTGTGCCTCAGTCATAGAATACTCCAGATATACTTTGGAATACAGGAAACAGAAATGCCCAGGTCTTAAGAGGATATTCATGAAATATTTCCTGTTCAGGAACTGATAACCCATTTAGCCTTTTTTTTAATATTACAATCAGGGTCATGGAAGGTGAAAGAATTTAAAATTTTAGTAAATGGAAGTTTGTTCTGCAGGCATAAACAGGTGAATGATGATCTGCATTCTCCTCTACAATGTATTATTGAAAGCAGGTTACTGTAAATGAAATCAATTTGAAATCCTGGATGCTGAAATATTGCAATTTACAGGATAATTATCCTATAAATTCATGTTTTCTTTACCATTTTTCATTTAGTAGTTTCTATCCCAGCCAGAACCAGCACAAAGGGATATTTTGAACCATGTCAGTTCTTCATTTAATTTGATGTAGCAATATTCAGAAGTATTGCATTCAGCTCTGACAATATCCAAGGAATAACTTTAGAAGTTATTTATTACTGGAACTTGATTTATTTTGCATAGAAAAGCAAACTGAAAAAAATCCAAGGTTCAGTTTTCCATCAGGTATGGAATAGTCTGTCTTCTTTTTTGTCTTTATTTTTTTTAAACTCAGACATGAATGAGATACTTCTATGAGAAGCTGAAAAAAGGCCCAAAAGTTGAAAAGTATTTGAAAACCAGAGATTTAAAAAAAGAACAACAAACCCAAACCTATGGGGAAGTTCCTTCTGCTGCTGCTCTGATCTGCCACAAAGACTGAGATCCAACATTTTGCCTTTCTTCCTCTCAGGTTAAGAAAAATGTTGAAAACCACTCTTCATAAATAAGACTGGAAGGAAATTGGCCTGAATGAACAAATTGAACAGATGTGTCACCTTCCATTATGCAGATAAAATAAACAGCTCTGTTTTGTGAAAGCACTGTCAAATTACCAGCTACACAATGCCAAAATACACCTGTGTAAGTGAGTGGGTTCATTGCACCTGTGGTAAGCTTGGTAGCTGCAAACCTGCCTTTTTCTATGGCTATGTGCTGACCTCATGCCCCTTTGATACTGAACAGTCTGGGCTCCATCTTTGTTTGGGTAATGAATGTCTTTCAAACCCAGAGATATTTATTTACTTTAATTTACTCTTTAATAATCTGATTGAAATGAGACAATGTAAAAAAAAAAGAAGTGTTGCTTTCACTGTATGAAGAAAGTGAGTGTCATCACATTCATTTGTTCATGTTTCTTTTTATTTTCCTATTTGTAGAGGATTTTTTTTATGAAGTTTGCTTTTAAAACAGGAGAAGACAGAAGCCCTCCCTATATCTAGTTTAGAAAAATGAACAATGAAAAATGGATTTGTTGAAGTCTGGTTAAGGACCTGGTTAAAACTCTGGCTTTCTCTAACATTAGGGAATGTGTTCTATTGCTCACTTTCTTGGATTAGATCTAAAAAAAACCCTGTCAAAGCAAAAATACAAGTTATTTCCTTCTTGCATTTGTAACAGAGGCTGTTCTAAAGCTCATACTGAATATGTGTCTCAGAAAACTTTCATGCTGGAGTTGCAGTGTTTAGGGTGATAAAAAAACCTGAAAGCTCTGTCTGTTTCTGGAAATGTAAGCATGTCATCTCATTTTTTCATTTTAGTTTAGGTGTGGCAGTCTTGAAGTAAAATTCCATCATAGTTAATTGTGTTCTGTGTTTCCAGTTGTCTGTAGTTAGACACAGTCATTTCCTTTCCTTCCAGCCTTGTTTCTCACTGTAGTGTTTGTATGAAATGTTTAACAGCTGCTTTCTTAAGATCCAGAGATGGGTGTATTTCCAACACAGGTAAAGCAATTCCTGTGAGTGCTCTGTACTCTAGAAGGGCCTTGTTGTTTTAGGGGGGTGGGTTATTTATTTATTTATTAAACCCTGAAAGCCTTAAAGTAGTCCACAAGCAGTTGTACCAAAATTCAACATCCTTTAAGGAAATACGTAAACATCCTTCTGTCAGTCGTGCTTTTAAACTCTGCAGAAAAAAAAAAAAGAAAGACTCAAAAGAGGTGAAAAGGCTCACTGAATAAACAGAAATTCCTTTGACACCTTTTGTTAAAAAGAGCTGTGGAAGTTAAAAGTGTCACTGCTGTACTCTGCACCTTATGGAGATGGGAGGAGTTGACTGTGAACCTTCTTAAAGTATCAGTGTAGAGCCAGGCATTTTGGAGTGATCTATAATAGATGTAAGTAGGTTGTATACAACTGGGAATATGCACTCTGCAAGTCTGTGCTCGTTATTGCAGCATGACCTAGCTTTGACTCTGCACAGTCAATTAAAAGGAGAGCTAAGTCAAGAATAAAAGGCTGTATCCTGTGCATTAAGACACTATCCCTTCCTTCTTTGTGGATTTTAAAATACTAACACTGAGGTTTTAAAAAATTCAACATTATTAAGCCTGCAAAATGAAGAACCCATGAAGTAATACCCTGCCTGCACACTCCTGCCTGTGCATTTTGGATTTAGGGGGTTTTTTTTGCCATTTATAAAGCCCTTCATTTACTATTAATTTTTATTATATTGCTTATTTATTTATTGTGATCCTTCCTATGCTATTTTTCTGACAGGACACCTGCCTTATTTGGTGCACAGGATAGATGGGGCTCATTTCATAACCTTTATTTAATAATTTAATAAACTTCATCATTTGGCACAAGGCCTTTTGTACCCCATTAGTAAAGCCCTGTCTGAAGACAGAATTATTTCTCCCCTTGCTTTTTTTGGCAGTGCCCATCACTGAATGTCAGAGCAGTGTGCAGGCTTTTTTCGAGCTTCACACCAAACCCATGAGGTGAGGGGCTGATATAGTTTCCATTTTATGCCCAGAAAAATTGAAGCCAAAGGTAGACTTGCCTTGAAAATACACACTAGATTTTAATATGTGAAGCCTGCACTTTTTCAGGCTCCTGGCTGCTGAACCAAGATTTTATAATTTCAGTGCCTAGGTCCTCATATGAGTTCCAGCTAGGATTTCTGCAGAATCATACATTTTACATCTATAAAAACAAAACACAGTATTAATGACGTCTGCTTAAATTTGTATTTCTAATAATTACTCAGTCGTTGAGACATAGACTTGAAATTCAGCTTTTGGTCATCTTTCACTTGCCTTTTCTTCCTGTAGAACTCTGTTATAATCTGGACCCAGCCAAGAACCATTTTTCCAAGTATATGAATGTTTTCTCGAGCCTCAGGAATTTTTTCATTCAAATCCAAGCTGACACATCTTCCCTCCACCTTTTCCCCTAGCACCCAAAGACTGCATTTGTTGCCCATCCAAAACTCAGTAATATTTCATTTCATAAAGCAGATGCTGTTTCCACAGCACAAACTGTTCAGTGTTTCAGAAGCAAATTATATTCTGCTCTGTCTCTGGCTCTCAGACTGAGGGATTATTGAAACACCAGAAATTCTTTCTCAGTGGTCTACTCATGGAAAGCATGGTCTCCTCGGCCAGCCCTGGTACCTTTTTTCCCCTTTGTCCTAACTGTTTCTCCCAATCCTCCCTTTTCCTGCCCCGAAATATCTTTTTTTGCAGTGAAATGGTTACTTGTTCACAGGGCTGGAAGGTGGGGGAATGGAGAGCATAGGGGACAACCTTCGTACTTCTCATTCAGGTGCTGTGTTGCATTTGCCTGGCAAGATTTAGGTAGTGGGGGGGCAGCAGGCACAGGGACAGCTCCTGAGAAGCTGCTTGAAGCTTCCCCCATGTGTGACAGAGCCAATGCCCACTGGCTGCCACACAGACCTGCTGCTGGCCATGGCTGAGCCCACCAGCACTGGTGGTAGTACCTCTGGGATAACAACTTTAAAGGGAGAAAAATCCCTGGGCAATGGAAACTTCAGTCAGAGAAAGGAGTGAGAATTTGTAGGAGCAACAACTCTGCGGACACTGAGGCCAGTGAGGAAGGAGGGAGGAGTTTCAGCACTGGCAAAGATTCCTGTGGTGCAGCCCATGGAGAGGCAGCTGTGCCCCTGCAGCCCATAGAGATCCATAATAGAGAAGAGATCCACCTGCAGCCCCTGGAGGACCCCACAGTGGAGCACACAGAGGAGGCTGTGACCCTGTGGGAAGTGTGTCCTGGAGCAGCTCCTGGCAGGACCTGCACAGAGAGGAGCCCAGGCTGGAGCAGGTTTGCCAGCGAGACTTGTGTCCTTTCAGGGCACACAAGCTGGAGAAGCCTATTCCTGAAGGACTGCACCCCATGGAAGGGACCCACAGTGGAACAGCTGGAGAAGAACTGCAGCCCCTGGGGACGACTCACATTGGAGAAATCTGTGGAGAGCTGATTCTTGTAGGAGGGACCCCACATTAGAACAGGGGAAGAGTGTGAGGAGTCCTCCCTCTGAGGAGCCACAGAAACAACGTGTGATGAACCAACCACAGCCCCCAATCCCTGTCCCCCTGTGCCACTGTCAGGGAGGAGGTAGAGAAAATGAGGAGTGAAGTTAAGCCCAGGAAGAAGGGAGGGGTGGGAGGAATGTGTTTTAAGATGTAGTTTTTATTTCTCCTTACCTTACTCTGATTTGACAGGTTAGTAAGCTAATTTCCCCTTGTTTTGCCTGTGACAGTGCCTGGTGAGTGATCTCTCCCTGTCCTTATTTTGGTCCACTGGCTTTTTATATTTTCTCTCCCCTGCTCAGTTGAGGAGGGCAGTGATAGAGAGGCTTTGTTGGCCACCACTACAGGTGCCCATCCTCCAGCAGCTGGAAATGCTGGTATGTGCTCAGTGTCAACATCTTTGAGGGAGTTCTCATTGCAGAATTAAAGAAAATTGTGCTGAGCATGTACAAACTGGTTTTTCAAGTGCTTTTAAAATTGTTTGAATTGGAGTTTAAAGGGGATGAAACAGTGTGCTTTCCTGACATGGGAAGACCATTTCTTTCCCATTGTCAACCTCAGTGTTTCAAAATGTTCAAAACACTAAAATGACCTGAAAAAATGTTACCTGATTTTTTTTATTTAAACAGATGGCTAGTGGAGGGAATCAAGTAATAGCATATATTTCACTGACTTTGTCCTTAGAGATGACCAAACCATTTTGGCTGAAAATGTCCCAACAAATCCAGCCTGAGGCATACCCTGAGCACAGGGAACTTGAGTCTCAGTGGCTTCAGTTTTTTATGACTTTGCTGGGCTTCAGAGAAGATCACATAAATCGGAAGTATTATGCAATCTTAATAATAGGCTATGTGACCAGTCTGCTCACAACAAACCAGGCAGCATAACTGAAATTCCTAGGTGTACTGTGGTTATTAAAAATGAGTTTTCTTTGAGTTGCTGCTGGCTTTGCAGCACCTCATAAATTTATTTAAAAAAGAAAAAGTTAGGATTTTGCTCTTTAAAATTGATTTTCTTCAATTTTCTCCAAACCATAGTGGATCATACATTGCAAAAGAAGTTTTAGTTGTACTTACCTTCTTAATCCACCCTTATTAGTGATCACTTTCTTTTACGTGATGGTCTCTGTAAACTGGACATAGAATCATAGATTCATGGAATGGCTTAGGTTGGAAGGGAAGATCATCTAGTTCCAACTCCCCAGCCATGGGCAAGGACACCTTTCCATAGACCAGGCTCGTCAGAGCCCCATCCTGCCTGGCCTTGAACACTTCCAGGGATTAGCCAAGATGAAAGTGTTTTTTCACTGAGATGAGACAATATTCTTCTGGTTGTATAAAAGATGTGAGGAAATGGCCCTTGTAGCTACTGTGAATAATTCAGGGGTATAATCTATAGATTTTGCTATCCACAGGCATGAGTATCTAGTACTTCTTTATTTCTCCCAGAGTGCAGATGGAATTCTCCCTTAAATCAGCCATCAAGGTGAAGTTTTTCTCCTGAAACAAGCTTACAAATTAGCCAAAACAGGCTTCAGGCACAGATATTAAAAGCAAACTGGAAAGCTGAAATAATGGCTGATCCAGCAGTAACAGGGCCTGATTTTACCTTGATACCATTAACGTGTGACTCAAAATGGTCCTGAGTTGATTTTGTGAAAATATATTGTGGTACCAAATGACTTTACTGTCCTTTATATCAGCAGTGTATTTGTCCTACAGATGAATGAAGTATAGTTAACGTGGATTAAAAGAGCAGTGAAACACATTTATTGGCTTTTTAATTAAGTAAATAGCCAAATTCAAACTCAGGTTCTCCCACAGGCTTGAATTTCTACTGAGAACTTAGTTTAAATGACAGATTTCTCTGTGTAAAGTGAGATATCCAGCCTAAGTTAAACACCCCCAAAGACAGGAGTTCCTCCAGCAAAGACAGGATATGAAGCATATTCCTGCACAATCTGACTGTAGTCTTGGAAAGCTGTTCATTTGAAGAGTCGGTGAGGTTGCCATGACTCACACATCCTCTGAACCTGTCAGAAAAACAAGGTTTCAGCCCTGACCACTGTAGGCTGTTGATTTGTCTCAGCTGCTGCATGTTTTCCTGCTTCCTTCTCTTCTGGGGGCTATCAGTCTTTCTTTTTTCTTTCACCTTCTGCTTAGGGAATTTTCTTAAGCTTACCTGCTGTAAAAAAAAGTGTTCAAGGCTACTTTGGAAAACTTTGATATGGCCATTTTTCAGTTAATTAATAACATTAACAGATGCTGAGCTTTCTAAATTCATTTTCAGGAACCAATCTAATTTTCTTAGTGTCAAATCCAGTAAGGAATCTTTGAAAATCAAGTGATCTGAAAACAGTGTCATGTTCTTCCACTGATCTGCTGTAAGACATTGAGCCAGGTGTCTTATGTTTCAGTTCTCTCCCCTGTAAAGCTTGGATAACAGCTGTGTTAAAGAACCTGGAAATCTACATGTGAAGTATCATACTCAGGCTAAAGTGTCCCTTAGTGCAGAGAAGAATGTGTTGCAATATTTTATGTTTTATAAACAATTCTGAAATCTCTGACAGGTAATGTTTGCAGTACTGGGAATCTGTTATTACTACTTACTCTCTTTTGTTTATTTATTCTTTTTCTTTTAGTTACAGAATGTATTTTGCTATGAGTTTTGCTGACATCTCCCATGTGTTGGAAGACAGTTGGGGCATATCACTCTTTTTATAGCTAGGGCTGGAAATCAATCCACTGCTTATGAATCAAAACAAAGAAATGAAACTACTGTAGCAAAAATAAAACCCCAGCACTTATATCACAGATTGATTAAATTCTCAACCTATATACAGCAACATTTTGTGAAATAGCTTTCCTCTAGGTGATGACAGGTTTTAGGGATGAAAAGTAAACGCAATTTGTATAGTTCCATTTCCAGTCTTGCAATTCCTCCCATAATAATAGACTGATTCCTCTCTTCATTTTAAGCTTCTTGGCCTATTTCTGAGTGGTGGTGAATATCTACTGCTTCCATGGAAATCAGAGTTGTACATGCTTATTACCTCTCTGAACTAAATGTGTGGCCCACAAAGCTTTGTGATGTAGTCGTGTATCCACTATAAATTACAACAGCAAGTGTCACGAGTGCATCTATGCTTTTTCTTTTGTTCAAAGAAAAAAGATGAGTAATTTTTATGACTGTGTATTTAATGCAGACTTCTCTGTTAAGTAGCTGTATCACCAATCACTGTCTATATAATAGGGCAGAATAACATTGTTTTATTCTATTTCTGGGTATTTTCAGAATTGACATAACCAGATGTAGTCGACAGCTTTAGGCCTAAATTCATAGAATCATAGAGTGGTGTGAGTTGGAAAGGACTTTAAAACCATTTTGTTCCAACCGCCCTGCCATGGGCAGGGACACCTGTCACTAGACCAGATTGCTCAAAGCCCCATCTAATCTGGCCTTGAACACTTCCAGGGATGGGGCATCCCCAACTTCTCTGTGACACTTCTGCCAAGGCCACACAACCTTCACAGTAAAGAATTTCTCCCTTATATCTAACCTAAACTGACACCCTTTCAGTTTGAAACCATTCCCTCTTCTCCTGTGACTACATCTCCTTGTAAAACGTCTCTCTTCATCTTGTAGGCTCCCTTCAGGTGCTGGAAGGCTGCAATCAAGTCCTTCCTCGTTTGTGGTTCTTCTGGAGAAACCTTTGTAGAGGGAAAGAAACTTAAGATATTTCCTTAAATTCCACTGTGTGTGGTATTGTGAGAGATTAGCTGTAAACTGCTGATAAAAATGAGATTGTATAGTAATGAATGGCAAGCTACTGTCATGCAAGACAGTTTGTTTTACCAGGAGTTAGTGTTATTTCATATCCAAAAGCCTGACTTTATCACTTCCAGAACTGGGGTTTGAGTTGCAAAGTTTTTAACTCCACTTTTTAACTTTCACTTAGAATATAGTACACCTGGATTCCATATATGTTATGTATATCTTCTTTATTTTGTTTAAATCTGGTCTAAGTTTCAGGCTTTTTAGAATCAAATAAAATCAAGCAAGTTCTGCATAGGTTTATTTTTCATAGCTTGTGCAAATTCTCTGCATGTATTACTGCTGCTGAGCTATATTGCTGTGAAACCTGTAGAAAACCATTAGAAGAGTCAGCTGAACTCATCAGTTTCTTTGTAGGTAACAGTGACATACCTGGTAATTCAAAGTTTTCTACTTACATTAGAAAGTAAAATACTTTTCAGTTTTGATATAATTAGATTTTATCTTTTTCCCTATGTAATTTGAGGGCTAAGTTAAAATAATGGAAAATCTCTTCTGTGTAGGGAAATAAATTTATCTTTCCTTTCAAAAAAAAATACCCAGCTCAATGAAAGGTATTTCTATACTAAAGGATCATGTTTGCTGACAGAGCTATCGAGGTTTTTAAGACCTTTAAGGTTGTTTGTTTTTTTTTGTTTTGTGTTTTTGTTGTTGTTGTTGTTTTTAATAATCTTCTAAGTGTCTTGATATTTTTCCTGTAATTGAATTAATTTCTGCACAGAGAGCAAATGTTAGAGGTCTGAAAGGCAGGACTGCTGGGAATATGGGTAAGCAAGGCACAATTGAAGGGCCTCTAGAACTGTTTACTCTTTAAGCAGAAAAAATATACAGCCAACCACAAACTGAAGCTGTTGAGAAACAGCAAAAAGGTTATGAAAATTATGACCTTAAGTGTCTTCTGTCATTTAGGATTAAATCTGGTGCCCTTTCAGTTGAACTAGAACCCTGGCCAAATTTCAAATCCATGTCCTGCCTTATAGCTTTGCTTAAGTCTATAACCAAAGAGTAAACCTGTGACTCACCTGTAACTTTTAACAGATCCCACTGTGGTTCTTTTGTGTTAACAGAAGGAGATCTTGGCACTACACCATGGCTGTGTTCCTTTGTTGATTGAGGGGAGCTCTGTGGAGGTGCTTTAAAAAATTGATTCAGTTGGAAAGAGCACTAAAGCACAGGAATTCTCACTTTTTTTTCCCGGTTTGGCCAAATTCTTTTCCAGGGTGGAGAAAACTCTATATTTTATTGTAGTGAGGAGTGGTAGTACTTCCCAGTTTAATACCTTTACTTTCTTTATGGAGTAAGTTTGGCAGAGCTGCAGTGAGAGCTGCTGATGGTACATGTCACAGAAGGAGCCTCCCTCTAGCTGAGTCCATGGGAGCTGCACTACCCTCTTCTCTGCTGAGCACAGTTATTTGCACATCTGACACGCCATTAAAATGCTAGTGAACATTTTTTTTTTAGCTTTTTATTGCCATCATAAGTTCACACAGAATGAATGCACATAGTTGTAACTCTAGCTGGAGCTCATCTCGTTCAGCGTAACCTGCAGCTCTCATTGTCTTCAGCTTTGGAAATTCAGAGTATCCATATTGTGGTCAAAACCAGGGGATACCTCTTGGAGTGATACTTGCTTGGCCTGTTGGATGCACTGTGCGAGCTCACGTGTTGCTTTTCCATGCACCTGCACTTTGGGAATCACAGCAGTGGCATTGTGAGGCTGCAAACCAGGCTCACTCACCATATTGATGCCTGTGCAGAGACACTTCAGTCCTCTCACTGCAATGATTGAGTGGCATCCATAATTGTTGCTTCTGGTGTATCACATGAAGGGAGCAGAACAAGTTCAGTCTGCACTGCATCTGCCTTGATAGCCTAGATTGAAACGTGCACTAGCACATGGCTGACATTTGCTATCTTGTGTTTTGCCAGTGTGCATATTTGCAAAATAACAGGAAAATCTCCTGCTGTGGACTAATATGCTGAATCAACGGTGGCTATTGAACTTTCACTGAATATTAACTTCTACTGCACTTTGCAAACATACTTAGCAAAAGGTGATCATGCCAGCCCGAGCTATTGATTGTAGTGTAGATCTGCTACCACTTACCACTGCCAGTTCTTCCTATAGAGAATGCCAGGTGAAGGCTCTGATATGCTTTTCAGTGTCATGGTGATGAGGACTTGTGAACTGTTCTTTGTCTGATGTCAGGTGGTTTTTCATTTGCCTTTTGAGATAAAGCTCTCTTTTCCTGCTGTGATGGTAATTCTTAGCAACTTGCTATTGAATCTGTTTTATGTTGTGACTTTTTTTGTTGTTTGAACTACCTTACAATACCGATTAAAGGTCAAATTTAGCAGTCTCTTTCCATAAACTCTAAAGTAAGCCTTTCTGATATCACCAGGATTGTTTGGATGTAACCAGTGGAAGAATTGGATCCTGTACTCTTGCTCAAGAGAAGTCAAAAGGTCAAAGTCCACCTAAAGATTCATGTTATTATCAGAAATGCAAATAAAGGAGATGAGGGTCACGAGGCTGAACGAAGGATGATGGGTCAGCATCTTGGGCACTCCCAGATGATGGCACATGGAAATCCTGCAGGGAACTCTCAGGCATTGGATCTAGGAATATCATGAATTAGTTAATTCAATAGACTCTCTGCAGTGTTTAGGAGCACAGCAACATGAAGTTTTACTGACTTATTTCTTGTGCTCCAGGCTGTAGAGGATGAATGAGGCATCCTTTATTTATACCCAAATTTGCTATGCAAATCTTTTTCCCCACAAAGCAGTTCCTTTGACTGCAGTCCACTGAGCATCACTGACCGTTCAGTGTCACATTTCATGGCATTTTTTGTTGATTATTAACTCTGCAATATCACAGGTGCAATTAATTAATAAATTAGACTTAATCTACAGAATGTAATAATAGTAGGCCTCACATATTTCCTGGTTATTTGTCTTCTCAACGGAGCTGTGCCTTGAAATGAGTTGATCTGCATTCTAAGAAACTTGCAGAGATGTACTTTTAAATGACAGAGCAATTCAGTTTTATGATTTACATTACTCTGCTTTACCATGATCATGACTTTGAGGATCAGTAAAGCAACCTTTGAAAGCTGGTTCACTTGGACAGCTGGTAATAAAAGACTTTGTGTCAGTAACTATCATATATCTGATAAGAGTTTCTGACTTGAACTATATGCAAAAGTGAAATGAACTGGTGTTCCTACTGATCATGACATGCAAGGTCAGTACAAACTACTGAAATATTGGATTGCAAAACAATACGCTCTTGGCAGTAAAAGTCCAAACTCAGTACAGCTTGATGATTATGGGGAAGCACAGAGCGGTGTGATAAAATTAATGCTGTGTTGAAATCAGGTCCCAAAAAAAAGATTATAAAATCTGAAGGAAGTTTAAATTTCTTTTTTTGGTTGTTGTTTTTTTAATGTTCTGTGCAATTCTAATTCCTTTGCCTTTTCATTTGTGCACTTAACCTCAATGACAGTCACAGCTGAGGAAGAAAGTCCAGCTGGAGCCCAAAGGATCAATGAAAGGGAGGGAGAGGCAATTCTCTTTTCTGTGTGTGTGTGTGTAGGTGTATTTTTTCAATACCAGTGATAATGTGAAAGCGATAAAGACTGAGAAACTAAAAAGCTGGAACTTGAGAAAAAGAAATACTTCCCATAAGGACAGTAAATACATGAACAGACTGTCAGTGAAACTGCAAAGAATAGAGCACAAGTAACTTAAAATCTCCCACCTTCTCACGTTTGGCTGGTTTTTGGTTTTCTTTTTGAAGATGCAGTATGATAAAAGCAGGACAGTGGACTTATTGGAAACAGAAAATAAATAAAGCAAGCCGGGATTGCATTCTGTCCATAAATTTTATATGTTCTTTCATTCATTTTTAAGAGCTTTTAGCTCCAGTAAAACAATGGTCCAAAGGATTGAAGACTTTTCCACGTTAGTGGAAACTTTACTGAAGTTAAAAGAACTTCAGTATGAAGTTCTTACCAAATGACTCATCATATTTGATCATTTTATTGGACTCCAAGAGGAAGGAAAAACTGAGTCTGCTTGTTCTCATTTTTAATCCCCTAAAGAAAGTCAATATTTTGCTATATATCTAGCTCTACAAAACATGGTGGCCACATCATGCTTCACTGTGCAACCTGAAACTGATTTATGCTCCCAGTTATATGAATAAAAGGCACTGGCAGTACTGCTGTTCCTCTAGTTGCTGGATACTTGCTGCTTTCCTACAGACTGCTAAAAATGTGGCTGGGATAGAAAACTTGATTAATTGTTACTGTCCAGATAGATGAAGAGACTGCAAATGAAGAAAAGGGGGTGGCAGGTCTAGCCAGGCTTGGGACACACAACAGGCTTAGGAGATGGGAGTGGTGTGCTCCTCCCAGAGGCACTTCTCTGCCGAGAAAGCACAGCAGTCAGCCTCCTGAATGGTGGCATTCACCTTCTGTTAGCAAATAGGCATCAGTTTTACTGGTAGTGCCTCGGGTGTGTTGGTTTGCACAAGTCACCACCTTGTGACTGCAGGGCACCATAGGGTTGACCTGCAGTGCTGTATGATGCTTCTCATGGTGTTTTCAACAGATACAGCCCAGGGAATGGCCCAGAGTGGAATTTGTTCTTTGTTTAAAAAGGGAAATAAAGCACAGAAAAAACCCGATAGACTCAATTCCCAACCTTCTTCAGCCACAGTTGCAAGGAGCCTTGTACAGTAATGGTAACTAGTTTCCATGCGCCTGCAGGCAGGTTACCCCTCCCTTTTGCTCTTTAAGAATGAGAATTTGAGTTGACTTTGCTGAGAGATGGACTCCCACTTCCAGGAAGGAGGCTTGGTGTTCTCCTATTCCAAAGGTTAAGGCTCTAATCCATCCCCTGGAGCTAAAACTAGGCAATGATAAAATTTTCCCACTCCTTACAGAACATAATTGTTAGAATATTTTGAAATGAATAAAGGTTACACTTAAAAGTTTCCATCCACACATCTTCCCTATTGGCTTGGTTGCTGACATTGTTCTGATTTTGAGAGTACAAAGATTCTGTAAAAACATCTTATTTGTCATGACACTAAAGAATTACTGCTATTCACAGCTTGGGCAAATACCATCCTCCTCCTCTTTGGCATGGTTACAGTGATTGCTGAACTTGAATTCATGTTCAATTCTTCATCAAGATCCATCCAGGGCCAAAAAAGGGCAAACATTGCACGAATATATGTATACATAAAAGTCCCCCTTAGTTTCCCTCTGTCTGTTACTTTGACTGAAAACCAGAGTTATGTGGTTGATTTAAAGAAATGACAGAAGAAATTACCTCCTTCTTACCTGTCATCTAAATGTTTCCGAGCATCTCTGGCCTACAGCTTTATGTAATAACTTTTCTTTCTTGTTCCTCTTTTCAGGTTTTCCTGTCTTTTATGCCATGGCATAAAGGATACCAAGAAAGTTCTTGATTAATATAACTGAATCAAAATCAAGTATGGTTTGGCCACGTTCCTTTAGGACACCATTATCGTAATGTGCCTGGCCTTTTTACATAGCTAATTTAATCTGTGGTTAGAGTGGTGAGGAAAGAGTCCTGATGTGTTTGTACTGTCAAACTTTTCAACACCATCCTGTACATTTCTCTTAAGAGCATACTTGGAAAGAAAAATCCCTTGTTGCCACGTAGATAGACTTTAGGCAGCTCTTCACAAGAGCAAGCAGAGCTGGAGCTGAAATTTATTGTCTTCTTGAAGAATTAATTGCATCTTTGAAGTGTAATTTTATTGAAATATTTAATGTAAATCTATACAGCTGTTAGTTGTTTATACAAGGAGATAGAACTACGTAGTACAAGTCAACCTAATGTGCACAAAGCTGGGCTTAAACATGTCCATAACTTGCATCAATAAAGCTTCTTCTCTCAATGCCATCTTCAAGCAAAAGCCATGAAATTCAATCCTGTAATTCTTACTGATGATTGAGCTCATGGATTTTCCAGCCTGATTGTTATTGAATTCAAAACATTTGCCAAGTTCTTATGTCCTACTTAAACCACTGATAATATTAGCAGATTTGTAATTAGCTGGACTGAACATTTAAGGCCATTTTCTCTCCTGTAGAATAAAACTTGTGGACTGACCCCATTAGTCAGTCAGCTAAGTGATCAGTGTGTATGGGAATCAAAATACACCTTTGAGCCCAAATTCCTAGGCCTGGGAAGGAAAGTGAAACCCACAGTGAAGCTCCAGGGGACTATCAAAGCTCCTGCATTCTCAGGCCTAGACTTGCTTATTAGGAAGACAGTAGTAGGAGGTAGCAGTCTTCCAAGTAGTGTAATTAGTAGCTCAGCAGTCTCCAAATTCTAGGTCTTTGTGTATCAAACCCAAAATCACAGCAAAAGACGTGCTCCTAACAAGCCAAAACTTTTCTTGCACTTCTTCCATGCACCCATCCTGCCTTTTTCTAGATTTACTGGTTAATGGAGTGTAAGTCTGAACAGAAAAAAGAGGGTTCAAGTTTTAGAAAATGGGTTGAGTTGTACTCCACAGTTCTGACAAAGAAAAATCAGGCCTTAATTTCTTTCAGATTTTAGTGGGGTGTTTTGCTAGCCAAGGAACTGACTGACTCAGAATCAGCCTTGAGTTCTCTATGTAAATTGCCTTTTAGGTATACTTCACTTTTTTTTTTTTTTTTCCCTTCAAAGACGTGTTTTAAATACCATGAGGTTTAGTCAAAATAATGGAAAATTTGAATATCTGGATCTCTACTGGTCCAAGAACAAGAAATTTTGATCTAAGACAGCACAGATAACATGATATCTTTTAATTAAACAAGAATATTTAATCTAATCTTTATATAATAATACATCCAGAAGAGGAACTTCTGGGCCCTCAGTCTTGAACTTGCTAAAATATTCTTGTTCCAATAAGAAGTATCGCATTATCTACCTTGTCTACTTAAATGCATGTTTAGAATGATGGATTAGTGGCTATTTTGGGTGCATTTTTACGGTGTTGTTATCTTGAGTCTCATTTAACTTGCACAACTCTTTTCAAAGTTATAAATGTGCGATCTTTATATGCCAAACTGAATCATGATCTCTTTTCTCTCCATGCTCTAGTCACATTTTGAAAAGGAGTATCGTTTACACAGTTACAGTATGTTGCATTAATGTATTCTTGGTTTATTTTTATTATATTTTCTGTCAGTTTTGTCAGTGAGAGAAAGTACTTTCAAGGAAAGAGAACAGCTTTAAATAAATGTTATGCAGGAAAAATAGCTAAGAGCCTAAAGGGATTATTACTGGAAGTGTGATATCTGTGGAAACATACTACAGTTGTTATAGCATAGAGGAAAGATTGTGTTACAATCACTGCTATTATCAAACACTGCATGACTGATAACATTTGAGAATCCCAGTGCTTTAATTGCAGGTTTTTTTATTGCTTGCACCACTAGTTAGCTGGATCTGTAGAGATAAATAACAATAAATCTAGCCCAAGCAGCCTGCTGCGATTGGATGTGTTTTACAAGCCTGCTCCATAACAAATAGCAACCTAGGGCCTGAGAAAAGTGGAGAGGTAGGAGTAAAACAGGAGTAATTATGGCAGAAAGGAACCCTTGGTTTCGTTGGTTAGTACCCTGATGCTTTTGCAGCATTCCCAGGGACCGGGTCTTGAAGGGCATTAGATGCTTAAATGCAGTTACAGAGTTGTCTTTCATGCACACAGAAGTGAGTCTAACTTCTGTGAGAACAGTATTGCCTCTTGAACAGAAATGTACTAAAAATCAGGTTCTCTCCTTGGAGACAGAGATGACAAATGTGTGAAGTGAAGGTCAACACTTAATTTTACCATTTGATACAGGAATGAAAAGTACAATAGAGGACTTGTTCACCTGTAACAGTTTGGGTTCAGAGAGAGCTTGAACAAAGGATGAAAACTTGTCCCCGTGCATTAATAAGGAAAGCCTAAGAAGAACTACCTTTGTATTTTTTCTCAAGACCTCGCTGAGGGAGTACTTTGGAGCTGCTGCCAGGCCTCCCTTGGAGCACTTCTAGATAGGGGCTGTCCAAGAGATGTGCTGCAAGAGAGCATCTCCCCTGCCAAGCCTGACCACTTTGTGGGCTGTGGCATCTGGCTCTGGGCCTGATGGAAAAATGAAGTTTGCCATGAGCTTTCTTCACTTCATGACCACAAAAGACATAACCCTGCTAAGTGAATGATAGAAGGCTGCAGGATTCACTGAGGCCCTTATAAGGTGCTTTGTTTTTTCATATGAGGATTTTAGAGTGGTTCAGAAACCTGAAGTCTCTGGAAAATAGTGTGATAGGTTTTAAGAGCTGGTTGCCTGATGAAGGAGAAGAAAAAAGTTACAAAGTCTGAGTATATACTATGTTGATTGAGCTACTAGCAGCTGGTTAGAGAAAGTCAGAAAAAATGCAGATCTATTTCCTCCCTATCCCCACATTTCCCAAAATTTCAGTTAATACAGTAGCCCACTATCTGAAATCACCTGTTCTTCAAGGGCTCTCTGTGCCTGGATAGATTCATCACACACATCCTTTGCTTTTTGATAATAGTCTCCTAAAATATTTCTTTTGGTTTAAAAGTGTTTGAATAGCAAGAGATGTGTATGTCTATAGCAGTACTTTCTGATAAATTCTGCAGTAGAAATTAATCTATGATATCCTCAGGAGGTCCTTTGAATTTGTAATATGCAATGACCACACAGTACACCTCTACAGCTTATCTGCACCTATACTGTGCAGGAGGCATTGCTAGGAAGCAAAGAAGTAACAACTGAAGTTGTCAGGATTACAGAAAGCCAGCAGCAGAGATGAAACTAGGGAAAAAAGAATGGGAACAATCCTAATGTTGCCACATACACCATAGCTCTGATAAGGACCATGTGAGAGCTTGAACTGGAGCTTGGCCAAACCCAAAACGAAGCAGAGATCAGGTATGGCTTAAGGGGGATGTCAGTGATCAGTTACAGCGTTCCTCTTCAACCATCAAAATGCTTCTAGCAGAGAAGCAGGAGCTTAACAGCTGAGCAACAAGACAAGTTTGGGAGGTGTAAGGAAAAACAGCAGCTGCCACAGAACTGCTAGTTTTGTGGTTATCGTCTATACTGCTCAATTCTGGGCTTTAAATGAGGAACCTTTGGGGCGCCCTTTCGTCTGTGGGAAGGGAGCAGAGCCTGCAGCTGGGTTTCTGTCTGGCAGCGTGAACGTGCATGTCTTCTGTGAGACAGGGAAGGGAGTCTGTCTGTAAAAGCAGCTACTTCCACCTACGTTTATCCTGGCTCTTTTCAGTTATCCATTCCTAGATAAATTCTTTCAAAAGTGGTGCCAAAACTGCAAGGTGCTGGTCAATTTTTGCACGCTGCCTGAATGACTCACCTCATTTCTCAGATTACTGACAAAACAGGGAGGGGGGGAAAAAAAGAACAAAACCTAGTGGGATTGGAAGCACTTGGCAAGCCTGAACTGTCACTTTTGTGAATCACAATGGCTCTTCTTGTGCAGCAATTTCCCATTTTTTGATAGTGGCTGTCAAGATAAATATATGGTTAGGTGCAAGGGGGTGTAACAGCAGTTAGGTGTACTGTATCAGGGAGACAGTGCTGCTACAGATGCTTTCCTGGTGATAATACTGTGGTGCCTCTACCAGGTGTACAGGCAGCACAGGAGATGAGGTGTGCAACCATTTCAGAGTTTCTAGCTAAGGCTCTGAGGTGAATCTGGAGAGAATCCCAGAGAACATGAGTATGGAGTAGCAGAGGCTGCTGGATCCACTGGGAAATGCCCAGGTATCAGGATACAATAGGGTCTATTAATACACCCAGCAACCCTGGAGCACCCACTGTACCATCGCCTGACTTCAGAGTAACAACCACCGGGGATTCCCAGTCAGTACAGGGAAATCACATTGTTTCTGTGGGATGTGAATGTGGTTGTGAAGCTGTTTGTCAAGCTTCTTCTCTGACTTGCCATAGGAAGAATTGGGAGGTGCCTGTTTGTGCCAAGCACTCTTAAATGTAGGGGATCCACTGCAACCAAGAAAGAACAGATTGGCTCTTACCTTCACTCAAATCCTTTAAATTCAGTGAGTCACATTTAAAACTCATACAATCAGGAAAGCTGCTCACTATAAATAGGGGCTAAAGTTTTGTGTTAGTTTTACTACACAATCTAGCAGATTCAACACAAAGGCCTTGTTTTCTGTCTGCATAGAAGGTGTTATCACATACAGTAATTCAGACATGATCTAAAACTGAACAGCAAGAGGGGTACCTATATATCTCTTGGGCAGAAGAACCCAAGTGAGGACCATGTGTTGGTGGGAGGGAGTGTGAAGGAAGGTTGTGTATAAGTTGAAACAATGATGAAAGGTCTGTCTTGCCCAGATAAAGGGTCATTTGGGGCCATTTTTTCTGGGCATTTTGAAAGAAAAAATAGGGCTTGATAGATTTTAAAATCTGCTTTGAGGGTGTGTTTAAAAAGAAGGTTGGTTTTGGAACCAAAGCTAAACTTTAGGAATCCAGAATTAAAGGAATAGAGGTGGAGTGCAGGGAGACGTTATGGAAATGTTCAGCCCTTGTCATATGGCCAGGCTGACTTTGTCAACACCTTGTTTTCATCACAACTACTAGTAATTTGAGTCTTTTATGCAATTACTTCTTGATATGTGCATACTTTGGAAAAGAAAAACATTCCTGGTGGATCAACTATGTTTGTGGTTAACTGTGATTAGCTAATATTTTTTTTTTCCTATATATGGCCTAGTTAGTTTCTTTTTAATGTATTAGTTACAAATCTCCCCTTAAAATTTATGTACAAAATCCCAGTGAACATCATAGTAAATATTGCACTGTGTCATTAGCCCCTACACCAAAAAATCATGAAATAGAGGTAATAAAGGGACCAGCACAATAATTTTGATTTGTGATTCTTGATTCCATGACTGACCAATATGACCACAAGAAAATCCTTTAACCTGCCTTGCTGCAGTAACAATTCAAGGTTAGTACTTATCCTGAGTTTATTTGGCTAAATAAATTTCTATAAAGTGCTTTGATCAGTTTATTTAAATACAAGGCATGACTGAAGCAAAGTCTGTTCTTAATGCTGTATTTTCTAGTGCTGAGATGAATGCTGATAGAACTAAAATAAAAAAGGTAAATACAGAAGGAACACTACACAACCACTTGAAAAAAATCATGTGCACACTCCCTGTATCCTTTATCTTCCTTATTTTCCCCCAAGGAAAGAAAAGTAAGATGTAATGGCAAAGAGTAGGATATTTGGCCAATTTATGATAGAGGAAGAAAGCAAAATGCCTTACTGAAAAGTAGGACAATTCTCCCAAAAGTAGGGCAGCTTACTGCACATTAAGTACCTTTGGATTATGTGTATTGTATCATGCTGGCTTTGTACACACAGTTAGTTCAAATGTGGGGCTTCCCACATGAGCTGAGGAACAAGATAAAGATACAGTGCCATATCAAACAGGGTCAGAACACAGAGCTGTCAAGAAAATAATCTGGAGAAAAGCTACAACTGGTTGAGCTCATGTGAAAAATGAAAATGTCACTGGCACTTAGTCTGGAGATCAAATCAGATGAGAAAAAACAGAGTAGACCAGTGATGCTGGAGCAGGTTACACAGATTAAAATTCTACACCTGAGAAGCAAAGTTTGTATTTAGAATAACTGTGCAAAAGCTGTGAAGTTTGTGTGCCTTTAAGGACAAGATAATTTCAGTGTTGCAAAGGACGCAAAAGACACAGCATGATGGGGAATTTTTTAAGGTATTTCTTTTCATAATGAATTAACAGATAACTTGGTGTTTTTTTGTGTTCCAATGGCACTTTGAGGACAGTATTTCCAGGAGCCCTTTCTCCAGAAGCAATGGATGTGTCAGAATATCACATGCAGACTGTTTATTTCCACTCTATGAAGTAGGGTGTTGGTGTTGCTGGGCTTTGCCCTCTCAGCTGTGTGTCCCTGGTCCAGGTAAATCACTCCTGGCTAGACCTACAAAGGAGCCCAGCTCCAGACCACAGACTAGAGCTTTGAGTTAAGCTACTTAGCTTCTTACACTTGGGGAGTCAGTTTGTACAGCACAGCATTCAAAGGGACAGGTACCTTGAGACTAGGTATTGCCTGTGCTGGAAAGAGGCTGGTAAGGGAAGGATACATCTTTAGTCCCTTTTAATGTTGATAAGAAGAGCAAATAAAGAGCTCAGAGAGAAAGAGTGGTTAAGTGAGAGGGTTTGAAGGTTGACAATAGTTACGTGATAGAGACTGTTTGACCTGCTACCTTTAAGGTTACAGCAGGCAGTGTGAAAACATCCATCCTGCAACTCATGTCTAAAGTGTGCTTAAGTCCTGTTCAGTTGCTAGAGCCCTTATTTGGGTATGCTCTGAATCATCCTGCACCAACAGGATCTCCTGAGGATTGAAGCTGAGCTAGAAACAGATTATCATAGGAAAACTGCTTTTTGGACAGAACTTTTCAACCCTTTATCCTATTCCACTTAAAAATTGCCTTACACAGACGTATCTGTGATTTTTTTTTTTTAGGAACTGTACTGAAATATGATCTGACAGTGCAAAAAGTATGTGGAAAAGTGAAGGTGAGGGCATATTAGCATGCAGAAACTTAATATAACTGCAGTGCACTACTGCCTTCCTTGAAAATAAATTGATATATTTGCAAGCAGGGCCTGCTTGGCCTCTCTGTTTGAAACAGTGATCTTCCAGGTTCTTTTGCATACAGTCAAAATGATACTTCTGTTGGCAAGAAGACAGGGACAGAGCTCCTTTATAAGGTTGTCTACAAGTATAATTTTAAAGGGGAAATTTCCCTTCATCTGTGTCAGAATCTAAGACACAGAAACCATTTTTTTCCTCGGTTTTAAATTTGAAAGACTTAGTAAAATGAGTTAAGAAAGGCAGTGGCTGTGAAGAGAAGTCTCAGGGTACTGAAGGTGGGAGTCAGTAAGACCTGAAATGTAATTTACATTTGAGATGTGTTGCAGCCAGGAATTAGGTTTCCCTTAAAGTTTCTAAGGGATTGAAAGAGAAGTGTGGGTGTTCTCTCAAAAAGAGCTGTGTCTGACCCACAAAATGTCTAGTTGGGATTTAAGTAAAACAGGCAGAGCTTCAAACATCAGAACTCCCCTGTTTCTAAACGATGAAAGGATTTGCTGTGAGGAGTGATTATGTTCAGTTGAATAAAAAAATTGTAATCTCTAATACCAATGTCCCTTCAAGGCATGAAGACTGACTCCAAGTTCTCCATTGACTGAGAGATGTGAATAAGAAGGCCACAGATATCTTCAAAGACACTGAAATGTGAGATGACACCTCTTCTCAATCTCCTGTGCACTGAGTGAAAATATCTTTGTCTGGCAAGTAGCAAAATGGGGCAGACCGCGTATGAAATACTGAGACTACAGAGAGAAGCTAAATCAGATTCCTGATTTCCAGGTACTGTGCTCAACTACAACCATTTGCACAAAAAAAAGTGACTGCTTATTAGCTTTAAATCTTATGTTATGTTCCAGCTATGCTATTAATGACTAAGAATCTAAGTGTTTGAAATTCTCCACAACAATTGCACAGATCTAGTGAACACAAAGGGCTACCTTTCTCAATGTGAAATTTAGTGCTTTAAAGGGATAGTGAATGGGAAAGCCAGGTAGCTCTTTGTTGACTCAATGTAGCTCTTTGTTGACTCAATTTTACATGGCTTTTTTTATTAGTTTCACAGTAGAAGATTAAACTTCATGAATATGCTCATTAATAAAATACTGCTGAGCCCTAAACCCGTCTATTGCATATAATATTTTACTGTATACCACTGTACCAATATAGATGTCTCAAATGCCTGTTAAAAGAACAGTACCTGCACCTAGCCAGACTGCCTACATGCAGCAGTGCTATACTGAAGGGAGAAATGGTTGGTGACAGGAAAACCAAATGCAAAGAGAACTGAAATTTGCATTGAAGCCAACTCATGGGCAAAGTACATTTACTAGCTCAGTTGGAGAGATGATCAAGTGCCCTTAGTGGAACAAAAAGGTGCTGAGGGAGTGGATTGACTGCCAAATGCATTAGTCCAGAGCTGCATGGGCTGCCCTCCTGTAAACAAAGAGCCCTGCTCACCTGCTAACTCTGTGTTTAAAGTAGAAAGCCAGGGGGAAAGCTGAGTGCATTTTCACACGAGTATTGTAATCATCAAATTCTCCCTTTCGTATAAAGACTCGCTCAAAGCTGTATATTCTGAGTAGTGTCTCAGGCCAGAGAGACTATTCTCTCCATGTTTGTAATTCCTAAGGTTTACAGTGAAATATGTGAGGCCTCTCCACTGGCTTAGATGAAATCTGAGGAGCAGCATTATATTTTCTTTGATTTAGGGTTTTTTTAACTTTTCACATTTTTGTCAGAGTTCTTTATCTTTCAGCCTTTAATATTACATTATTGTTCCACAATATTGTTCCACATAGCTAGCTATTGTTCTCCATAGCTATGGAGAGATGCTACTTTGAAAACAGGTGCAATACTTTGTAATACGGAAGCAAGTGGCCCTCTAGAACTCCAGGTTGAATAAATCAAAAAATTTACCATGAAAAAAGGCTCGAGGGAGCTTAGGGGAAGTGATTTTTTTTTTTGTTTGTTTTGTTATGTAACTTGCTTTCTAAAGACATAAGTAGAAATTACCACAGGATAGGTGGGAGAATTGGAATCTATCCAGCAAGGAGAAAAACTTTTGCCATCTATCAGAAGGACTAATATTTTTCAAATGATTCAAATAAGATCAAAATCAAGTCTTTTGTTTTCCCACTGTCCTTGAATATTTATCTGATGGAAAGTTTGGAAAGGGTTTTTCCCATAAAATGGACAAGACTTACTGATCCAAATTCTTTAAAGTTAAAAAAGGGCCAAAGTTAGCATAAATGTAATGCAAATTTCTTCTTGCTGTAGCTTCTGGAGTAGCTGCATGAGGATGAGGATTCCAACAACTCCAGTAACATGTTTATGATCTCTGAAGAGCTGTGATGGCATTGAAAATACTTCCCCAAAATTAAATTACAACAGATAACAAAAGACTCCATTTCTGTATCTGTGAAACTGCATCAGTGCTAAGTAGTTTCATAAATGCATTGAAATCATCTCTGATTTGAGCAAAGGTTACATAAATTAAAGCTTATTTAAAAATGAGTGTTCTTTTTAGCCAGTTAAAATCTCCCAGTGTACAATGACATAAACTATAATGCATACAATATTTAATCTGCTGAGCATGATATAACTAATCATATTCCTCCTGAGTGATTCTTGCCTAACTACATTACGTATAAGAACAGTGGGTTTACTGCCATATGAGAGATTCAGTTTTAAGGGGGGTTAATGGTGGGGAGAACTTAAAGAACTGTGGACTACAGCTCTGGTGAAATTTTGGGCTACAGTTATTCAAATATTCACAGCAGTAGATAAATTTCTTCCAGCTGAAGTGTAAGGTGTATCTAAATAAGCAACTGTTTAGGACACCTGAGACTTCAAACAGCATCCCATAAGCGCTTTGTCCCTCCTGACCTTTGTATTAGAAGGATTTTCTGGGAAGAAAAAGGGAGTTCATCATGCACTTGCTGAATAAAGAACTTTTAGCTGTCATTTTAACAATCCCACTATCTGTTTAGACCCTTTGCATTAGACAGCTAAGCCATGTTTTCTGTCAGTGTACACACTGATGGTGATGACTGTGACTGAAACTGCCATCTGCACCCTGCCTGAGAAGGCACCGAATGGGCACAGCCCTTTCTCTGCAACCTCTGGAAATCTTTTTTCTCAGCAAGTGCTCATCACTATGTTAGGAGTATCCATTCACCTTATAATTCTCTCCTTTATTTTTGGCCTCAAAGGGATTGCTTTCTGCAGATCATAGGACAGGTTTTCAAATTTCTATCCCTGAAACTGTTCAAGGCCAGGTTGGATGGAGTTCTGAACAACCTGGTCTAGTGGAAGGTGTTCCTGTCTATGGCACAGAGTTGGAACTAAATGAACTTTAAGGTCCCTTTCAACCCAAACCATTCTATGATATGTCTAAAAATTAAAAAAAACAATGCCAAATATGCAAATTGCAAACAGGTGCCAAGATGTCTTGCTTTTTTCCCCAGTACAGTGAAGAAAGCTCATTATACAGAATGACAGTGGAATCTGCTGACAGCAGTTTGAGTGCCATTAAACATACCTTATTCACTTTCCTCCCAGTCTTTTTGCTTTCACATGACTGCTCTTCAGGATTTCACTTTCAAATAAATATTTGGCACTTGTATCCAAAAAGACAAACAAATATGCAGAGAAAAATTTGCCTGAGTAAGTAAACACTCCTATTCAAAATTCTGTGGCTGGATGAATGGATAACTGACAACAGTGATGAATAAACAGTGCCTGGGCCTGCCAAAACCGAGTATTAGAAAGTATAAACAAAGCAGTACTGAAAACAGATGGGTTCATTTTAAGTTTCATCCTTTTTCAGTCAAGAGATGCTAATGAGGCAACTTCACTTTGCACCCTGATCCTGACACGCTGTGTGCTAACACCAGCAAGGAGATGGACTGACGCAGGGTGTGAGCACCAGTGTGCAGCTGCCTTTCCTCAGGGCTAAGCAATTATTACCAAAACTACAAAAAACCCACGGATCTTCCTGCTGAATAATGACAGAAGTGAGCCGCAACAGGCACCAGAGCTATGCAATTCCAGTAATTAGGTATTTGTGAGTATTTGCACTGGACTCATTGCAGAAAGCTAAAATCATGGGGATTGGATTGCTGGGGGGCAGTGGGGAGAGGAGGAGGGTTGCTGAGATGCACTGAAGCCTGGTAAGATTTTCCAGGCACGGGAACTGCTCCACTGAATCAGCCCTGTTGCCTGTTTACTTTGTCCATCGCCAAAACTCAGTGGGTATCAGAAGCAGGTGCAGTCTGTTCAGCAACTGGCAGCAGTGCAATGTGGCAACTTTTTCCTGAGGAGATCAGTCTTTTAACTGCTCCTCTTCGAATCCAAATAACAAAGGTTGTTATGAAAAACGCAGCTTATGGGAGTTTCAATTTCAAACTGGTTAAAACAAATTTTAAATGTAATTAAGTTATGCTTGAAATGAAACTCCGGATTTGAAAATTATGTATATTTGGCAAGCTCTGCTCCAAATATGCAAAATATAATAATATGCCTGGACAGAAAGCTCAAAAAACCGCATCTTTGTCTGCTCATGTGGATTTGAGTATAGTTTCTAGAAGGAAATTATAAAAGAAATAACATCTCCCAATGACAATTGCTTATTCTTGAAGTTCACAGGGGAACTTTCTAGTAACAGGTCTCAACTTTCCTGTGCTCTCCTTCCCCCCCAGTGCCTGCTGCTGCAACCTCTCTCCTCCCTGTGCTGCACCTGTCAGTCTCCTACTCCCCTGTGCCTGTGATGCTCTTTCCTTTTGGAAGAAGAATTGTTTTCCTGTTTTGCTTTGCACTTTCTCTTTGTGTCATTGTTGGGTCCACTGTTTCTACTTTTTTTCAAGTCTGTAATATAGCAGGGATGCATTTAGCCTGTGCTGCTAAGAGATGAAATATCTTCTCATAGAGCTATGTAAAGTCACTTTTCACACGTATTTTCCTTCCAGACATTGTGAAAACTACCTCTGGCCTTTGCCCCTGTTCTGGGAAGCTCATGTGTGTCCCAGATATAATTATGGCCTTCACAGCCAGCAGTACTGGGATGTGTCTAGGGACACCTCCGAGCTGGAATGTGTCTCACCTGTTGAAATGAGTATTTCAGTGCTACATGAAAGCTGAAGGAAATACATGGCTGTAAGATCATTTTAAAGAAAAGCCAAAAAAAAAAAAAATAAAAATCAACCTAGTGACTTCTCAGCCAGCAGGAAAATTAAATCATAAAACAAGAGCGTCTGAGAACAAAAATCATGATGCTCCCTGCTTCCTTTTCCACTTTCCACATCATATCACTCACCTTCAGTACACTCAGTTATCTCACCGGGGTTGTTAAAAAGTAAGCTATTTATATGTATAGATACACACTCATATATATATTAGAAGTATAATTTTGTAGTACTGTTACAGCTAAATGAAGAATTTACCCTAATTCTTTGACTGCACTAGAGCAAGAGGCCTAATGGCTTCTTCTGGGCTTAGATATATTTGCTTAAAGGAGTTTAATTACATAATAATGTTGCTGCCTTTTGCTGTCATTTCTTAGGTTATCTATGATCTATTTGATTGAAACAGATTCCCAAAAGAGTTCTGGTATTCTAGATCATTTCCTAATCAAATACAGTCATTACTGATGTAATTTTCATTATTCTACAAGAGGGAAGAACATGTTTCTTATTGTTCATTCCACAGAGATTTTGAAATCAAAATCATATCATAGTCCCATTTCCCATCCTTCCTTCTCCTTGATTCCATTTTGTCTAGTCACTTGGGAAATGCCATCACACTGGTACTTTCTTACTAAGGACATTTTGTTATGAAATATATATGATTTGTTGACCAACAGTGGGGGCTTTGTGAGGTCTAAGGACAGACATATACTGTAGTTATCACCCTGCTAGTGAGTTTCCTTGATTGCTGTTACAGTTTTGTTGAATTAGGTGGCCCACTGGTTTTCCATCAGCCACAAGATGATTATAGTCATGTAAGGTGAGCAATTACTAAGTTTCCCAGGGATGGTCCAACCACAGGGAATATTCCTAATTTAAGGAAGCTATAACTGCTGGTGTAGATAGACCTTTTTCTTAAACATTTCTAACCTAAGCTATCAAATGAAATAATAAATTGTATCCCCTCTTGTACTTGTTCAGAGACTGTGCCTAGTCCTGGAAACGCTGACATCTGTATATCATTTCAATGGTAAATTACAGCTGGGACATGCCAAGCCCAAAGTGTGAGTAAGAACTGCTCCTAAATGATTGGAAACTTCTTAGCACTGTATAGTTGATTTATAATAATTAGCTTAGTCTTCATTCTCTTTTGATAGTTGTGTAAATTTTGTGCTGTTTTCTTAGCACCAGAGTTGATTATTTGATCAGCAGAAGAATGGTCTTTCTGGTGAAAATTTTTTAGGTGCCTAATTCTCATATTAAGTGTTTATTTTCTTATTCAGTGCATGCTTGTCTAGAAGAGGGAAGACTTAAGTAAGTTCAGTTGGCCTGAGCGCTTTGATGGAGTCTTGATTTTAGCATAAATCTCTAGCTATGTTATAATGACATGTATTGAATCTTTCTAAAACACAGCAGAAATAACTATACCACTTGCCTAGCACTGGTAATTATTCTGTGCTTACTTGCTTTTAATTTCAACACTTTTTCACTCTCTCTGGGAATAATCACAAACACCATAATTTTACATGATTTCTATAATTAAGAGTCCCTCCCTTCTATATTGTAATTTTAAATATTAATGATAAACTGTTTAATTTTTTTTTTTTTTCCCCAGGAAGATCCCCTAGTGACATATAGAGTTGTTACGATTGGTGGAAATAGGAAAAGAGTTTAATTAAAATATTCTTTCTTAATCTGAGAAATGAACCTCAGAATAGTCTTTGAGGACTTCCCAGAAATTAAATTTTCATAGTCAGCATTCAACTTGAATTTCCCCTTACAGGAAACATTAAAGGAACTAGTGAACGTAAAATGCATATAAAGTGACATAGAGCTTAGTAACTTAGCAGGATAATTCTGTTCAAATTCAGAAGGAAACAACAGTGCAACTTCATCATCTTGAAGCAGCAATAAAATTCTAAATCTATTAGCATCCTCAAATACTCAGAAACTTTAACGAAAGTTATACCAATGAATAAATAACCAAATAGCACCAATTGTGACAGCAAGCCTTAACATCGTGAAAGATACAGTATAACCAAACCTGATCATGGATCATGGCTTCATTAGCTCACTGATCCTAAAAAACCTGGGTTTAAAATCAAACATATGGATAATGCAAACCATCAGTGTGGTTTGTTTGGTTTTGTGGAAGCCTAGCTATCCTTGCTGCTCCATTTCCACTGAGGACCCAGTTTATGCTTACTGAAATTGTGGCTGGAATGAGTTTCCATATATAATCTGTCAAGACATACATATATACATGTATATACATCTATCTATCTATAGGGATGTAAATATTTTTGCCTTTATCAGTCAAGTATGCAGTTCAGCAAGCCTGCCCACACACTGAGGTTCTGTGCATGTATTTTCTAGACAGGGAACTAAAGATTGAAAAAATATGTTAAAAATTGAATGGCCTCTATGATTTTTGTTTTATGCCAGACTGGATCTGAAAAAGCATCTGTTTTATATAAATATAAAATATTAAGAAGCTTAATGGCAACAGTGGCCATGTGTCTGAAAAGCTTGTTTTATTTTAAATAGCCAGGAGCGATATCTTTCCTCCCACTTCTACCCATCATTTCATTTTCAAAACTGATTCTAATAATATTTAGTGTCAAGGTCCAAAGAGATAGATTTTTATATCACTGGTGTGTGTCACCTCATTTTTACTATCACCTTAACATGAATTTTTGTATGTATATTTTTAATCAGTTACTTATCAAACATGAAAAACAAATAAAGCTACAATATTCCATTTAAATGCCAATCTATTTTAATTATTCACTGTCAATGAATGATAACAGCAAATTTTAAAAGTAGAGAGATCCTACATGATTTGCTGCTGCAGTCTGTGTCTTGATGAAGAGAAGATGCAGCACTTTTTTACAGTAATTTTTATCTTAATGGATATATTTGTCCTGAATAAGACAGTTCTTCCTCTGTGCCAAACATTTTCAGAATCGTAACTCCTATTTTAATTTGAGGGAGGGGGAAAGAGTTAGATACCATATGAAAATTCCTTCACTTTCTTTAATAAATAATATTTATAAGTAACCTGGTGAAAAATATCTGTTGGGGATATATGTTCCAAATATCATGCTAAGAAACCTTTTCTTCATGAAAAGCTCAGTACAAATGGACGGGTTTGTTCAGCTATAATTATACAATCTAAAGGCTTGTTCTGAAAGAGAGTAATAGACTTCATACCTACAGTTGATTTATCTTAACTTTGAATATTCTTTTGCAGACATTGTCCAAGAGTAGAAATGTGTATGCAAGAACTGTACCTGTGACCACATATGTAGGGTGCAGCAAAGTCTTGGTTTTCCTTTGTGCTACTGCAGTCCAGCATAATAAGGAAACTCAGAAATATTTCATGATGGGCTGTGATGTAAGAACTATTTTTATATCCTGAATGGATTTTCATGTCTTTGGAGGAAAAGTGCTCGCTCTCTGTCTCTCATGTATACACAAATTCTGCATGTTATTGGAATGAGAGAGGAAAACATATTCAGAGCCTTCTGAAAATTTAATGAGGATGTGTTACTAACAACTCAAAAAAGAAAAGAGGCTACATAGGACTGTTTTACCATCCCTCTGCACCCTGATCAGTATTTCAACTGGAGTGAACTTGCCCTCTAAAATCTTTTACGTAGCCTGTCTTGTTTTAAAGTGGGCTGAGCATGACCTTGTTAATGTTGGCATTAGACACGTGGCTGGGGTTTCTGTGGGATTTTTGGGTTGGGGTTTTTGCTTTGGTTTGAGGGTTTTTTATATTAAAATTCAAGTTTCACTCTGAAAATAAATTCCAGTTTGGTGGTTAAGTGAGTGTAAATTCTCCCACCATTCAAGACAGAGCTTTTTGGGGAGGAGGTTGTTTGTTTGGTTGTTGTTTTGGTTGGTTGAGTTTGGGTATATTAGGGGTTTTTTGGTTGTTTTTTTTTTCTTGTTGTTGTTTGGGGTTGATTTGGGTTGTTTTTCTGGGTTTGTTTTCAGCTGTTTTGTGGGGTTTGGTTTTTTTTTTTTGGTAATGATACTTCAGTATTTCCTGAAAATAGTGCTGCTTTGCAGCCTGGATCCTGTTCATTTTTATTTTCACAGAGTTTCCTTTTTACCTTTTACATTTGAAGGAAAATAAAGACCCCAGATACCATCACAGCTGTTATGAGTCTCTAATATTATCTATATTTCAGTCTCTATATAGTGATATCTAAGAAGTATGGGCTGGAAACCTATATGGGGATATCCTCATCATTATGCACCATCCTGTGAATATTATTTTTTTTTTCTTTTGAGGGCTTTTTGTTTGTTTGCTTTTCCCCCTTTCTTTCACTTCCTGGGACTTCATTTTAAGTTAATGATGTGTTGTAAATCCCACTTTGTGTTTTAAGGCACTAAGCCAGACAAATAATTTTAACAAGATGAACCAAACCTGTCAGAAAGGGAAAGTAGAAAATTAAAAACAAAAAAACAAAAAAAAACCCAACCAACCAAACAAAAAAACCCCAAACACACAAACAAAACAAAACAACAAACCTTTAAAAGTTCTGCACTTCCTGTCCTGATCCTGGCATGGGCAATGAAGGTCCTATTAAAGAATCATAAAACAGTATCTAGGGTATAATTCACTGTCTTTTTTTTTTTTTCTTGCAACAATAATCTTCTATTCTATCACCTTTATAGTTCCAAAGTCTGTGTTCTGAAGAGCAGAGTGAATCATAAATTCTACGAAAAAAGAAAGCCTGTGTAGCTGACTGAAGATCCATCTTTGACAGAAGTTTCTGGATGTTTAAGATGACAAACTGGTGCTCTTCATAAAAGAAGGCAGCAGTATCTGTCTCCTGAAAGGTAATGAGGCTTAGATAGCAGATGGCATCTTAGACATTTGAACATCTTCTTGGATAAATGTCCTTTTAAAAAGGCAGTAGTGGGGGGATTGTCCGTGCCCTTAGACCCTCTCTTGAGACAAGCATAACTTCTAGCTTTGTTTTCAGAAACTGCACTGCAATAGGAGCCTGTCATAACTCCTGTGTGCTCTGCTCCGTTGCAATTTTATCTGGTATCATCTATCAGCTAAAATAACATGGGTCCCATCAGCTTCAAGCAGGGAGGGGAGGGACGGAGTGATTTAACATGCAAATTGTAGCCTAGTTTTTATTAACTGAGCCAACCTCAGCCTTGTCAGCTTTTAAAGGGCTGCTCAAAGCCCGGAGTCTGACCCAGTCACTAAATTTCTGCCTAGGGGAACCTTTGTCTCCCGAGCTTGCTGGGAGATTCACAGGAGGTAATCCTCCCCAGGATAAAGTTATCCTTTGTGACTATCTCATGACATGGCATCCACGCCATGCAACCTCGTTGCTCACGGCACAGGGCGGTTCCAAGCTGTGCAAGGCTCCCCACGGCACCCTTGGTTCGTGACCCGCTGTCTGCCCGCAGCTGTGTGACAGCAGACGTGTACAGTAACGTGCTGTGTCTGTGTCCTACGAGCCTTCCAAATCTGGGTCTAACAATATTTGCTCGGGCACTGAGAAAGTCTGGGAATTTGATCTTGGCATGCACTTGGAGCCAAAAATATAGAGCAGCAAATGGGCATTATGAAAGACCCGGCTGAAATTCGCCCCTGTTATCCCAAATGTCACTGTGAACGTTCTCAGAGACTTCTAGACTCCCAATAGACTCAGTCGTGCCAGTGGTATCTGAATGTAATGAGCTGGACCTGTCAGAAGCAAGTCCCAATCAGCACATTAATTCACTAGCTTTACAAATGTGAAAAGTCTCTGAAAGACTTTTGCCTTTGCAATATAGATTTTTGTGATTTAAACTTTGAATTATCACCTACTGCCCTATCTGTCTCACAGTCTGTGTCCAATTACACATACCTGCAAACATGCTTAGGAATATAATTAAATTGCTGTTACTGGGGGGATATTTTATCACCACTCAGTAAAATGTATTCATGAGTAGCAAACAGTATCTAATTTCTCAATGCTCCAGCAAAGTCTCCTCAGTTGTTCCATAAGACAATATAACAAAGATATCCGGACTATGGGTGTACAATTACATTTTGTTTGCTCAAGTATTGCATTGCACTTAGGCTGGTCCTCAATCCACAGTTTTCTCTTCAAAGTTTCCCTTAGTACCTTATGCTCAAACTAAAGGGAATTATATATGATAGTAGTTGCCAAATTCAACTTGCTAAACCATACCTAGTGTGACTGGTTAATAACTTGCTGATCCATCACTGCTGCACTGATTGAAGCTTTGCAGGGAACTTCACTTTTGAGACTGAAGTGCCCTTTTATTTTTTTTTTAAATCAGTTGTGTTAAGATCAGTATCTGCTGTCTATGAAACCTGTTTGGATTAAGATTTCATTATGAATTTGCAAGGGCCCAGATTCATTTAAGAGGTTGTCTCAAAATATCTCTGGTAGACTTGGGCAATTACTGACCATAGAGCCAGCTGCTGACTACAGGATGAAATCAAAACCACCTCACAACTCACAGCTCTGTTTGGCTTAAAGTTTAAATCCAGATCACAGGCAGGAAAGGTTGAACTCCCCACTGCAAGATTTGCTCATCTCTTTGATATCTATAGAATATTAGAGTGCAGGTATTATTGGCAATATCACTGAAAATGTTGCTTTCCTCCTACACAAGGCTCTGTTTTAAGTAGAGTCCTTCTGTAATTATGGTGGTGTTGTATTGATAAAATATGCTATTGAAATATGAATGACATTGCACAAAGTCCTCTAGGAGGAATAGAGAATCATGACACCATCATAAAGGCATCACAGTCTAAAGCAACTAAATGCAGATACAAGCTAAAAGGGGAACAGAAATGCCAGGGATTTGTTCCAATGTATGCCCAGATACTCTTTCTATCATCAGTCTTTGTTGAGCAACTTCAGTTGTTTAGCTTTGCCTAAGAACAACGTAAATTGGATTCAGTGCCTAGCTGTGTAAAGCAGATTTCATTTAAAAATGTACCCTGTTTTTTAATCTTAATTAAAAGATAAAACATTTTTCTATTATATGTATAATTTTCACTTTATAAGTAGATACACAATAAGAAAAATTTCACAAGCTCTAGTAGCACTGATGTTCTTCTGTCTTGCATCAGCAGTTATGTTTAAAAAGTATGAAATGTACAGATGTGCTTTGTTTTCCTTCTATAATCTTAGAAAGAATTTTTGTTTGTAAAATCTGAGAGTCAAAAGCAAGTTGTCTCTTTTAGATACACGGGTTCTCGGCAAGTATCATTGTTATATTTTAATAATTTTTGGTTTTAATTTTAATAGCTAAGACAAATAACCATAACTAGCTAGAGGAAACGAGACGCAGAAATGAATGCTTAAGCTCTAATTATATTAAGTAACACATTGTATGTGAACCCTTGACACTTTTAAAAGCTATTTTTTTTTTTCTAATCTGCATTTCAGGACTCTGGAATAGATCCATAGTCAGTGCCCAGCTTGGGTATTTGCTCTAGATACTGAAGCTATAGAGCTAAGAAACTGCCTCAGATGTCTTCATGTACTTGCATTATGGTTATGGAAAAGAGTGGAAACTTGCAAAGTAGTGGGTTCTCTAGTTTCAGCCTCTGACATTTGCTGCATTCCCCTTGTGTGGATCTTATGTATATTTGCCCAGCATTGCATTGTCTGGTTGGCAGAAATATAGGATTCTAATTTTTTTTCTATTGTACATGGTTTTGAAGATACAGTTATGTTGTGAAATAGACTGCATTTCACTCAGATTTAATTCAAAGTGGTGGTCATTAAATGTTGTGAATTTGATTTACACAACAGTGATAAACTTGCAGTTCCCCTCAGATTGAAAGTCCACAACAGGCTTTACAAACTCAAACTGTAAATAGAGAAAACAGGAATGAAAAGATAAAGTTACAAAAATTACCATACTGTGCAGCTATTAGTTATTCAGCATTTAACTGCCTTGCAAGAGTTTTAAAGACCAGCAAATGGTCAGGCACTGACTATGGTTTTATCAGGAAATGACTTTTCTATCAGAAGACTGTCTAACATGACAAAGGAAAACCCATTTATTCTCCACTAGTAATATTAAAAATGCTAATATTATTTAATAAATACATTAACTAAATCACTGGAATGCTTTCAAGGAATACACCATGCCCTGCCCATGTGAAGGTCATCAAACGTTGGTGAACACATCAGTGCCTTATTTAGTGGCTTTATTTAGCACTGTATTTATGAATGAGGAATTGTTCTTAGTTTTAAGCTCCAGTTTTCCTGTTTCAGTCCCCTGTTAGTGTACCTTCCTTTGAGGGAACCACACATTCTATATTAATCCCTTTTGCCTCTCTACAACCAGAATTACTCAATATGATGATGGGTTTTTATCTTCTCTGGTTCACCTCTGTGCACTCAGTATTCCTAAAGCCATTCAAGTTCCTCCCTTCCAGATCATCAAGATGAGCAGGGCTTTCCTGAAGTTGTGGTGTGAGTTGGGATGGTTTGACTCAAAAGCTCATTTGGGCATGAAGATTTGTTTAGCCAGCAATGAACTGAAATGTGGGTGGAGGCCCTGCTCCTGTTGTAAAAACAAGAAAAATTATACAGTGTTTGAAAAGAATTATTAACAGAGAAAAACGATTACTCACTCTTACAGTGAGATATTGCTAATTAGAAGAGGTGCAACTAAAATTTTAGAAATGTTGTAGAAGAGTCAAGCTTGATTAAAACATTTTGTGAAACTGGGCAGGTCTGGCTTGGGTTTACTTCATGCTGGGTACTTTTCACACAGCACTGAGTAAGTTCAAAACCTTCCAAAATGAATAGGATTTTTTAACTAATATAACAGACTAACTTCTAAATTTGAGCCTGTCATTTTTGCATTTGGTTTAGTTACACAATGAAATCTGCAGGCTATGAAAGAAGATAATACAGTGGCTTGGATATAAGCATCTCTCCTGCTGGCTGGGTAAGCATGGGATAAACATGGGATAAACATGGGATTGCTGCTGCCTACCTGCCTGCTGTAGCTGTCTCTTCTGCCCCACCAGGCTGCTATGGAGCCAGTGCAACCCAATTCCCATGTTCAGGTACCATACTGGAACATCAGCTGGACAACTAATCTACTGCACAAACAGGCCCCAGGTAGGAGATAAAACATGTTACATCTTCTAATTAATTGTTCACATGTTTGTTCAGAAATGGAAAATCACCTCAACCCTGAGCTCTTAAGAACCAGCTACCAGTGAGGTAAAACTACCCTCCTACAAGGTTTGACGTGTATGTGACAGAAACAAAGACCAAACTACACAGTGCCAGTTACCTGTGTCTTATCAAGAACTTCTATAGAGGTGAGGAACTTATAGCAAGATTAAGGGAAGATATCTAAGTAACTTTCAGATTTTTAGGTAAGGCTAGGCCACCCCCTAAATTTGTTCCCAAAATGGTTGTTCAAGCAGTGCTAACTAATGAAGCCTGAATCCTGAGGGAAAGGACTTCAATCTGTGGTGGATATTTGTTGCTCCCTTATTTCACCAGAGCTTTATCTTAATCAGTCATTCAGGCTTTTTATGCCCCTTAATTATGAAACAAAGAAATGGTCTTTGTTGGTCTTTTCCACATTGCTGAAACTTTGACAGTTTTGCATGAATTAATGAATAAGGAGGTGGAAGAGGCTTGAAAAGACTTATTTATTTATTATTAAGTTGACTGTGCTGCTCTTCTGAAAAGAAAATTAAGAGAAGAAGGAACTGAAAAAAAGTGGTTCAATGTATGGTTTAGAACTTTTTCTGTTTCTCAGTCTTCAGTATATAATTTTAAGAATCAGGGCTGCTGGCTTGAGGTGGAAATTCTTGCTCTAAATGGCAAGCGAGACTGCTTGACTGGTATTGCTTAATATGCTGAGAGGAAGTGAAAATGGATGTTTCCCATACTGGAAAAAACAAAAGTCCAAAGCTAGTAATTTAATAGATAAGAGCTAACTTTTATTTAGTTCCTTTTGTTTAAAAAGAAAAATATTAATCACATTCGTAACAAAACACAAAGACACGAGACTTAAACATACCTGCTGAATATTTTTTTACATGCTTCTGATAAAAAGGTAAAACTCCTAAGTCTATGTGATCCAAGCACACAAGTGACACCTGATCTTTCTGAGCAATACACTGTGCTGTGGAATGTGTATAAGTTGTATAAGTCTTGAGCTCCCTTCATTTGCATTCCCTCTTGTTTCACAACCATATTTCCTTTTGCACTTCAGCCTCCCCTGTTCATTCTGTGTTTGGCTTTGTGCTCTGCCAGCCTGTGGTAATAAGCCCAGGCAAAGAGCAGCACGGGGGTGGCTGCCAGCAGCAGAGGCTGGCGCTGACTAGGCAAGGGTTTGTGTGGCACATGCCAGCTCAAACACGGACACTTCCTTTTTCTGTTTTCCTGCCTTTTGGGGCCAGCCAACCAGAGATGAAATTTCTCCGTTCCTGGAACATCTGGCTTAGGCTCTCAATGCTCATAATTATCCTCCTGGTCCCAGCTCTCTGCAGGTGCAGGGAAGTGCAGGGCAGGTTCTCTGAGAACACAGCTCTACAGTGGATAAGTTCTTCCATAAATCTTAGCTAAATGCATGTCACAGTATTTAACACAGGTTTGTTTTGTTTTGTTTTGTTTCTGAGAAAGGGTCTCTTGGTAAAATACCAGTTGGAATAATATTACATTATAAGGTTATGAAACCTAGGGCAGAATCTCCAGATCTTAAGGAACGTATGGGTTTGTATTTCAATGAAAATCGGCATGTCAGCATCTTAAGATGCCACATCACCATCTAGTCCTACGTCACTTGTTCACTTTTTACCCCTTCTCTCAGCACAGGCTTTCACTTCTCAGGCACTTTCTTGTCTTCACACACTGCTTCTCCTTTGCCACTCGACAACTTACTCTCCTCATCTTGCATGGTAACCCCAGAAAAACCTTCCCGTGCATTCCCTGGTAGTCAGATGTTGTTATAGTCCAGATTTGCTCTTAGAGAGGCTCTGACTTGTGAATGTCTTTGGAGCCATGACCTGTTTCTCGTTGGGCTCAGCATACTTTGCCTAAACAGATGGTGAGCCATGGCATGCAACGCCTACTTATCCTTCTGTGCCTCTTTCCATATGGTTCCTGCATTAGACCTGGAAACAAATTGAAGGAGTTAGTGTGACTAGAAAATAATTTCATTAAGCTCGCCAAAGTTACTGTTAAAAATTCTTTTGTTCTTGTACTGGGATGAATGCCTGTGCGAGCCAGTTCAGATTTGAGATGGGAATATGCAGTTCCCTTGCCTTTATTTGGGTTAAACCAATCCATACCATGCCAAAGCTTCCTCTGTGGTGTGTGTCTGCAAGCCACTTTAGCATACATGTGAGTTTCTCATTTTCCCTCACCTCCTGACAGGTGTGAGATCTAGCAGCATTAATTTTGGTACATGTACATTGCACAAAATCTGTAAATGTTCTGATACTACACAAGATTACACAGTCTTGGAAATGGGTAATATCACTCCTTTTGGTGGTGGTAGGGGAGATAGCATTTAAACAACCTGATATTAAAATGGATGTTTTTATAGATTTAATTATATCATATTGGTGCTTAAAAGGAACTGATTTAAAATGCCAAGATTTCAGGGTCTATGATAACATCTCAAAAGGAGCCTGTAAAGGCTAATAAGTCTAACAATCATTACAAGATTTAGCTTTCAGTGAGACTTTAGACCAAAGGCCAGAATTATTTCACTGTTACTTTTGAAATATTTGTTTCTGAATTAGTCTCTTAGGACCAAATCCCCAAGAGGGAGCTACAACATGAGGGATGCACAAAACCTGAGAGACAGTGAGCAATAAAGCATGATCAGCACACAAGGAACACACCTTGGAGTAGTGAAAAGGCAAGAAGAAACTTTAGGCTTCTCATACCTTCTTTGGGGTTGGCTTATGGATTCTGCATTGAAAAATGAACACTCAGGGAACAAAGGGCACAATCAAGTGGGTTTAATTTCCTTTCCCAAACCTCTCTCACACCTTCAGGTATTTGCCTTAACTACTTCTCTATAGCAAAAGTGGTGGAGGATGCCTTTCTTCCCTCTCCCTCTGATATGGAATGGGGCCAACTTACAAGAAATAAGAAAGGATTCCTTGTTTTGAAAGACAGAGTGATCACCTATAAAACTGACAGGCATACTACACACTACTGTAAAAAAAAATTCTGGGAAGAGACTCACAGAGCCCTGAACCATGTAGAGCTCTGGAGCAGACAAGGGACACTTTCCAGGGGCATCTTGGCTGAGGGATAATCTCTTGTGAGTTGGTGCAGTGGGTTGTGGAGTAACTAGAATTTCTGTTTTCTGGGATAGAATGTGGCTGTCCAGGCTGTTGAAGGTGATATTATAACATTGGCTCAGGACCCAACTGCAGGGCCAATTCACTCCAGTGAAGGAGTGGACCTGTGGAATTCCTGGAGAACCACAATCAATGCCTGATGAGAGTTTCTGCTTCCCTCTGCTTCCCAGCATATGGGACATTAATGTAAACTGTGGCTTTTAGACATATGAAGTTTTGGGTACACAACTCACATAGGTAAGGAAGCTGGCAACCATAAAAAGTAGGGATATGGATGAGGGAGACACCTGTCTCTGCTCCAGTGGTTACTCACTATATTTTAAGTATTTTTTTAATCTTATTTTCAACATCTATGCTATAAATGTTATATAAACCAGGGCAACAGGGGCTGTGATCTAGGTGTTTCTGCCCCTTGGTGAATGTTCCTACCACAAAGCTATGGTACCATACTCACTGCTTCTTTCTTTTTACCAAAAATACTGTGTTTTTATTTATTTATATGAAGCATAACAGCTTCATCAACAAGGTTTGCAAGATTAACAAAATATTCCATAACCAGGAATTTAAAGCATTCTGTTAAAGAATGAGAAAAATTTGCTACCCAGTGCTCCATACTTTGTGGCTAGTGAATTTGGGAAGCCACCACATGTGCTCACCACAGGTCTCTGGGATAGTTTCTCAGGTGGAGGAACTGTGTTTGTGAATCCTGCCAGGCATGAATTATATATGGAGAATTCAGCTCTGGTGACACTGCAAGACTCTTAGACAAGTCTAGAAGTGAAATATTAGCACCAGGCTTAACACTGGAAGCTGAAGAAATTTTGGATACAGACACCTTAAGTTGAACAAAGTCTTTGAAAATGCCACTAAAACCTTTTTTGCACCTTTAGATACTTGTCTAACTGCAATAATTTGATTCCCAATCACTTTAAGAACTGGTGCTTCTTGCATGTTATTTTACGACTTTGCATTACATTTTTTTCCACTCCAAAAGGTGCTTCCTAACATGGCTCAGAGGGAGACTGTTATTAGTAAGTCATTGATGAGTCTGTACCTTTGATTGTGTGTGGTACATGTCAGGTGGGAATTGTTTCCATGAAATGAGTTACTTTTTTGCCTAATCAGTAGGACAAGTAATAATTCTCAATACCCCTTTATACTGAGAGATTTGGTCATTTTTCTTGGCATAGACTATTTAAAACTTACTTTCAGCTGGTAGTTTTGTTTTTCAGCTATTTAAACAGAAACTCATTTTGTTAGTCTTACTAGAAAAAGATGCTTTGAAATTATCTGTCCATTTCCTAGGGTGCCTTGTTAAGAAGTTGCATATGCACTTATAAATCACAAGACCAGGAAAAAAAAAAAAAGGCATGAAACCCAGTGCATATACAGAACTATTTAAAAATAATAGTTGTTTGCTAACATTTTTGGTACTCTGAGGTCTGGAACACAAGATAAAATGGAAGTTGCAGCAAAGACAGGATGTTAGTAAATACCTTGATTTTTCAGAGTCATCTCCCAGGACTGTAACAAAACAAGTTATGTTAAAGAGGCAAGCTGAGCATCAGCATTGAAATTCCTTTTTGAGGAACTTGTGACTTCCTTGTACCTTATGCAGACTATTTTTAAGCATCAGGAAAAAAAAGTAACAAAACCACCAGATGAAGAAAAAGACCAAGACAATATTTGGTCTTTAGAGGTCAAATAGATGTATAACACAGTCAAATGAAAGCCTATGGAAAGTAGGACCCTGTCTTACAAACATGTATGTATCCACTCAAATTTGTTGAGTGAGCAGTTTATTAAATGCATACTAAAAAAAAAAAAAAAAAAAATGAATAGTGGAAGAGTTAACCTTAACCTAGTGATCAGAAAACTAAACACCATTTGAAACACAAAATAAACAGAAGGTCCTGTGCAGATTTGACCCAAACAGCCAGAGTACTTGTAATTATTGCTTTTAAAATAAGCAATTGAATATTTGCCTTCAGAATCAATACTTCAGGTAGCTTCAAAATTATAAAAACCAGCATTTTTTTTCAGCTACTTTCCCCCAAATCTAGATGTATGAGAGAGAGGAACTTGTGGCATAATTATCTAACGTTAGCAAAAACTAGCAAACCATATTTCTGGGACAGTCATTCTAGTATTAATAATTCAGACTGGTATCTTTAAAAATAAAAAAAGGTATAGTGCTTGTGAGACTACACATCAATACATGATATTTCTTTCAAAAATAACAAGACTGCTAAAAGTACTTGTGGTCTACATACCAAAGCAAGCAATACTCATAGCAGTGACTTAGAGACTCAGCCCGTGTGGAGGTTCAGTGTGTAATGGTGGGAATGGGTCACTTTCTGCCAAACCCTGGGACTCTTTCAAGGAAGTTGAGATTTTTTTTAAGGATTTTTGCTTGCCTTGCTATTATTCCTAATTTCTTATAGCTCTACTTGCCCTATGACTTGCTTGGATATGACAGGTAAGCATGCCTTGTTCCAAAAAAGCATGTTTTTAAGGTATTATTTATACATATAGGCAAGAGCACAGGTGACCAATTTTCTATTGCAGCAAAAACCTGTGCAAAAAGTGAACTCTTCCTTGTGATAAAATGATATTACTCTTTGAAAACTAAGATCCCCTTCATGGGCATTGTCAAATACATGGTATTTTTAAAAGCTGCTAAAATGATTTGCCAATGATGAACATCCTGTGACTACCCTGCAGTTAAAACTAGGTGGAAGTTTGAATTTAAAATAAGGAAGAAATTCATGACTGCATCTCCCCAGCCTTGTAAGTAGCTGCCTGGGGACAGGCTCTGTGCCCATACCTTCACTGGGAAGCCTGAGCACAGTATTCCATACACATGTATTTTATGAGAGTATGTAGTGACAGAACAATGAGAGATGGCTTCAAACTGAAAAAGAGGAGGTTTAGATTAGGTATAAGAAAAAATTCTTGACTGTGAGGGTGAGACACTGGAACAGGTTGCCCAGAAAAGCTGTGGATGTCCCATCCCTTGAAGTGTTTTAGGCCAGGTTGGACAGGAGTCTGAGCACCCTGGTCTAGTGGAAGTTGTCCCTGCCCATGGCAGGGTGTTGGAATGAGATGATCTTTAAGGCCCCTTCCAAACCAGGCCATTCTGTGATTCCATGATTCTACTGGCAAAAGATACATAGACAAAAAATAATATACTGAAGTTACAAAAGAAAACCTATAAAAGGCTTCAGTCACAAGTTCTCCTTCCCAAAACCAGAATTTTAGTTTCATGACCATTCTAGTAAGCTAAAAGCAGTCCATTCATTTCTGAATAATACTTATTTTGAAATATAAAGTTTGAACTTTCTTAAATGCCTCAAATGGAAGTATAACAGACTTTCAGAGACTGAAAAGCACAGTCCTTTAATTGGGCAAAACCTGAATCACAGCCTAGCCTTTACAATGCATGAGGATTGTGATTGTTTCCCTAATACAGTAATTGCAATTCCTTCTATCCACACCACAATGAAAGGCAATAGAATTTTTCATAAATTAATAAATTTCATTTGTCATCAATTGGATGCACTCCACAACATAGGACTTACTTTTTTTTTCATTACATACTTCAGTCATCCCCTTATGAAGAAAACCTTGAAAACGTGAATTAACTGAAGCAGATGCCGTGTGGGTGTTGTGAGTATGCCTGCACTCAACCCCAGAATAACATTATTTACTATTTCCCTGATAAAAATGGTATAAAAATTAATCTAATTCAGATGGTAAATATGTTTCAGTGGCACATTCACTATCAAAATCCTCGAATTAGTGACACAATTCACATCATAAATTCTTTTACTGTGTACTAATCTGGATGCTTACTGAGTTACATCAAAAATTTATAATTTTGAAAACTTTAAATTGAATTCCATGTTTGATAGTCTTTGTGAAGTGTTACTGAAGTCAGAAAAAAGCTCATGTTTATAAATAAGCATATTTTTAACTGCTCCAATAAACAGACCCATATAAATCTGTCATGCAACCTGCTGGTCATCACCTAAACTTCTAAGGATTTGAGATGACTCAAGCAAAATGTTTGTGAAATAATTTGAGGTCCTAACAGAGAAAAGTACTAAAGCCCAGAACATTATCATCATGAATAGGTGTTAACCACAGTGAATTTCACAAATTAGGCAAACTTAACTTTATTTGGTGAACTAATATTCAGTGACATTATAAAATTTCATATAGAATTATCCATACACATGCAAGGTCATAAGAAGGTGAGAAAAGTTTAATTACAGGGAACAAGAGAGAAAAATTAACAAAAAAATGTATGAATAATCACCTTAAGTGTAGACTAAGAGTGATGCAGCTGAAACTGGATGAGCAAGAGCATCTTTATTTCTCCTTGCCCTCATGGCACTCCTCAGGGAGTTTACTTGGGTTTTGCTACTGTTCCTTTACTCCCAGAAGGGCCTCTTCTCTCTTCAACTTCTCTGCTCAATCACAGCATTTCTGCATGACTTAGGATTTTTGTTGTAGTACTACTCTTGGGGGGGATAGGCCACGTAACCTGTTATGGGATGTGGCCCTGTACATGTTTCTTGTGGTTTCCCAGACAAGCTGTGGCCCCACTGGCTGTGACCACAGACCAGGGGTGGTATGAGAATAGGACATACTGAAGTGTGGACAAAGGAAACAAATGGTGGTTTTCTGATCTATATAGCAGAACTATGCAGTTCCATTGTGAAATCTTTTCTCCTCTCCTTAGTGCTCAGGAAAGCCATTGTTTCCCCCTTTAAATGGAGAATCATGTGTTCCTCATGGCTACTTTATGTAAAGTCCCTTGACTGGATTAGATAAACAGTAGGCTCTGCTGGACACAGTAATGAATAGAATGCACTTCATCTTCTTCACTGATTACTAAGGATGAAGTGATTCTGAGATAGAAGATCATCTTGGGGAACAGTCAGCTGTCTAAAACCTCCTTAAGTCTCCTGTTCTTCATTGCCCATCTCCTGCTCTTTGCTGTCCAGAGCAAACTGTTTTTTTTTTCAGTTAAATCCAATCTGACTTTGTTATCTAATTGGATGTTCATCTGTATTTTCTTACAGACCTTTCTGTGACAGTAACCATGAAACTTCCTGGGTTTGTCTCCTTTGAAGTCTCTAAGAAGTCTGTACTTTTACCATGGAAGATTGCTCTCCAAATGGAAAACAGAACGGTATTGCTAGGTTTTCACTGCAGTGTGAACATCTGCAAGTGGCAGTTTCTTTGGTGAATGACTGATACTGCTCCAGCATATTTATACAATGACCTTATCATATGCAATGGTTCCCATTTTCTTTGGGTCATTATAGATGTCTAATCATCCAAAGGAGGGTGACTCTACAAGTGCCAAAAAGCTGCACCATAAGAATTTCAGTGAAGCCTTGAACTGTTCACTATTTGCAGGGGTAGAGTCTGCCTTCCCAGAATTTCCCTTCTCTAGAGGAGGAAGACAGCATTTTCAGGTGACCATAACCATATGCTCAACACACTGTTTAGGAGGTGCCTATCATCTGTAGACAGCCCAATCTGGTGGAATCTTATCCTGAAGAATGGACTAACACTAATACACTTGTCTCCCTTTTTTTTTTTTTTTTTTTGGTCTGTCTCTGCATTGGAAGCCTCCTCACCTACCGTGGTCTACCATCTGGTATTGCTTTTGATGGAGAGGCTAAAATTAAATTACTGCTGCCTTTCTCTGAAAAATCTTTACAACTTCAATGTTTACAAGACCCATAGATAATCAGCAGATGAATAAGAGACAATTATTGCTTCATTTGGAAACATGAAGAAGTACTTTTATCAACTTCAGTGTGGTAGAGAACACAGCAAAGTTCATCTTCCCGTGTACTTATCAATATATAACCTTGGTGCTCAGAAGAATTTGTGCCTTGACTTTCATCATGTTATCTAAAAGCTCCTTGATGTGAGAATCAAGATACCAGGAAAAAGGAATCAAAATTCAATCTTCTTCTGTAAACTTCAATGCAGAAAGTAGCAGATGGCTTGGGGAGGTCTAGTCCATTTCATGTGAGAGTGGAAAGATGCTGTCTCCAGCTTAGAGTTCCCAGCTTCAGTTGCTTCAGCTCAGCCACTTGAAGGCTTGAGCCTTCATCCTTGGTGAAGTCTAGCACCCATAAATGCCACTTTGCCAGCCAGGCTCATGGTAGCCTCAGAGATCCAGGCAGGCAGAGCTCAGAAATGTTTCAATCATTTAATGAGTTTGAAAAACTCTTGAAAAAAGCCCTTGCTATTAGGCTCAAACCATATTATAACAGTTATTAAAAAGAATACAAGTTTCTTTACACTAACCTCAAATCTGTCCAACTAGAAAAAAAAATGATGCTGCTTTTAATCTGAAGTGAATTATGTGTGTTTTAGCTTAAGGAATTTAAAGAGTATAGTCCTTTATCTGCTTTGATCCATATATTATATATTTGAAGGGGGTGGCACCAAAAAATAAAGGTGTAGGGAGTGTTTATTTCTCTAGTTTGACTTTTTGTTTTCATTATTTTATTTAAAGTGTCAACATTTCTGGCAAAGGAAGTGCAACTGTAAAGTAACAAAGTGGAGATAAATTGAGATGTAAGTGAAGGTACACGGTAGGAAGCATTAGATCAAAGGTCTGACCTATCTGAGTTGCAACTGCTGCATGTGTTGTCATCCAATATTGCAGTATCAGTTTATCTGCATTCTGTTTTGATGCATCTAGACTTAGAAATATCCAAGAGAGGCATCTTATTCATAGAAAGCTGAAAAGAAATTAGGAGTCACACAATTATTACTATCTGGGCCCTGATTCTGCCTCTGAGAGGTTGATGCTTAGGGTAGATGGAACACAGCTATGTTTTTCTAGGTGTGTATGGCAACCTGCTGACTGCCGTCCCACCAGAATAAACTCTAAACCTTTCCAGCTGTTCTTAATCTGGACCCTTAACCTTTAAAAAAACCAGAGGCTTTCCATTCCTCAGAGCCAAACTTTGCTAACAATATCTAGGTTGTTTTCAAACCAAGTTTCAAACATAAAAATGACTAATAAATCCATATTCCATAATAGTTAGGCTGGAAAACTATTATTTAATGATTCAGTTTTTACAACCCATTTCTAATAAAAATCCCAAGTATGCTTCACTAATGCTACCATTTCAGATACACAGATCCTGGATGATAGGCATGATATCCAGATAGATACACAAATAAATATGTAAAGGCTATAAATCTGTCTCAAAGTAGTGATTTGTGGATGTGTGAGGGGGAAGAGAGCTGGGAAATTCTGTTTTCTGATCTCTTCACTTCCTGACTCTTAATGCTCTGTAACTTCACAGCTGGTGATTGTATTTTTCTCTGTGGTTTGTATTAAGTGCTGAATACATTACTCTGTGTTCTTCGGTGGGCCATAGCCTAGAAATTCATAATGCTTCAGAGGACTGACCGTAGCCCTCTAGCTTTGGGATTCCAGTTCGGGCTTCCTATTAAAACAACAAACCCAGTAACAATCATTTATAAACATCTATCTTTCTGACTCTTTTATGGCCTCGTAATTGCTCCGTCCCTGCCAGGCGATTTATGCCCTGGCTGAGGAGCTGCTCCGCCCGGGTGGCACCGCCGGGAGGGCGCGGGGCAGGACCGGGGCACCCCTTCCCGGGAGTCGCTTTGAAAGCGGCAAACCCCGCCGCATCCCGCAACATCCCGCAACTCCGCTGCTCGGCTTGGCTTGTTCCGTTCAGGTTCGCTGCTGGGCTCTGGGCTGTCTCCTCTCCTGGCCGGGGGGAGCGCTCATCCCTTGATTTTTCTGAGTAAAACTCAAGGATTACCCCAGCAGCGTTCAGGAGGGAAGCCCTTTCCTTCTCGCTCATCCTCTTTCACTCTTCCCAAGCAGCCTCCCTTCACGTCCCTCCCGCGGATCTCGCTCTCCTGGCAGGACTTCGCAACTTCTGCCCAGGCTCCGCTGGCCTTTTATTTGCCATTTTTTGTCCTGGGCTTTATCGTTATTATTATTTTTTCGGTCACTTCTCCTCCCCCGCGATCCGCAGCGACCGGGAGGCTCCTTCCCTCGGCCCGCGGGGCACGGCCGGGACCCTCGGGTGGGCAGCGCCGTTCCATCCCCCCGCATCTCTGCGCCGGGAGTGCCTGTGAGGCAAAGGATGGCCTAGAAATTAAGCAGCACTTCTGAGGTGATACAGCTGCCTCTTCCCCCGCCCGTCTCCCCCTTTTCCCGCACCGTTTAGGATTCCTCCGCGTCTCTCCCTCTCCCGCACTTTTAAAAAAGACATTTTAATTTACCGCCCACCGCCCCGAGCCCGAGGTGGTCCCCAGCCCTCCGTGTGCGGCTCCGGGCTGGCGGGGAGGGGGCGGCCGGGGGGCGAGCCCTGCGCTCCGCGGGGAATGCGGGCTCTGCCGCGGCGGGGAGCGCCCCCGGACCGCGGGCTCTGAGTGTCCCCCGCTCCCTGCCCGCTCCCTGCCCGCTCCCTGCCCGGCCGGCAGCCAGCCCCGGGCTCGGGCAGCCCGTCGAGGCCATGCCCGGCGGGGCGGGGCGGGGGGCGCCGCAGACCTGGCGCCGCTGGGAACTTCTCCGTGCGCGGAGCTCCGGCCGCCCCGCGGTGCTGCGGGCCGTGCTGGGGCGGGGGCGGGCGCTGGAGCCGCGGGGCTGGGGCTGGGGCTGGGGCTGGGTGCCCCCGGTGCCGCTCCGCCCGGCCGGCTCCGTCCTGGGCGCGGGGCGATACCTGGTGCTGGTGCTGCTGGTGGTGGTGCTGGTGGTGCTGGCCGCCTGCTGCGGGGGGGAAGCGGCGGCGCAGACGGTGCTGGCGGCGGGGGAGGAGGAGGAGGAGGAGGAGGAGGAGGATCACTTGCTCTCCCTCGCCGCCACGGGGGTGGTGCTGAGCTGCCTGGCTGCCGTGACATGGCTGGTGCTGAAGCTGAGGCAGGGCGTCCTCATGCTCGCCGTGACTAGCGCGGCCAGGACCACGTCCCTCGTCGCCTTGGAGAGGGTCCCGGCGTCCTGGCGGCCCTACCTGGCCTACCTGCTGGGGCTGCTGGGCATCCTCCTGGCCGGCTACGCCGACCGGCTCTGGCCCCCCCGGCGGGCCGCCCCGCTGGCGGAGCCTCCCGCCGCCCCCCCGGCCGCGGACGAAGCCCCGGTGCTCAGGCGGCGGCGGCGGTCCAGCTCCATGATCTCCCCCGAGATGTCGGGCGGCGGCGGCAGCGGCAACAAGACCCACCGGAGGACCTCGCTGCCCTGCATCCCCCGGGAGCAGGTAGGGCAGGGCTGGGGGGACGGGTCCCAAACTTGGCTGGGGGTCCCGCCGCAGGGGCCGGGCACGGTGCGCGCTTTCCCCGGTGCCCCGCGGCGCGGAGAGCCCCGGGCGGCCGTCCCGGGTTGGGGCTGGGGGCATATGGGGCTCTTCGGACACAGCCTGACTTGCTTCTGCTGTAGGCAACGGGGAGAGGGCTCGGGGAGTGCTTTTCCTTTGCAGCCATCACCGGCGCTGGCATTCCCTTAGCCTGGCAAAGGGCTGGGGCGGACGGCGCCCTCAGCTCTCGGAGCCGGAGGGAACCTGCCCTCAGCGCAGCCCTCGGGTCTCCCAGCGCATCACTTACGAGCCTCGCATTTCCAAACCTGTAGTTTCCTAGAAAGGTAGCTTAGCCCTATTAAACTTGCTTTAAAGGGGTGTGTGTGTGTGCGTGAGCCGAGCAGCTTGCCCTCGGTGCGAGAAGTCCCTTATCAGGGCGGTAGCGTGCCCTCTGAGGCTGGCCCGCACGGCGCGGGGCTCCTCTTTGCACTTTGCCTCCCCAGGGCTGTTCCCGAGAGGGTAATCAATAGCTCCCGCTCCGCCGGCGCTGTGGGAACCGGTGCGAGGCACACGCGATTTATCTCAACTTTGTTTCCTTTGAGAGGCTGTGATTGGAATGGCTGAGTGAGAACTTTGTTACCAGCGATGAGTTCTTTTCAATGCTCTTCTCAAGGAAGCGGAGAAAGAAAGCAGCAGTATCTTTACTGCACAGTCCTGCCTCCGACATGAGGTGGGCTTGGTTCTGCGTTTGAAGGGTTTCTCAATTTTTTTGACATTTAAGATTTCCCCATAAAAGAATCATTTCATGGGTCGAGTGTAACTGAGTGTAGTGAAAGTCAGCACAACCCTTGCTGAGCATTGGAAAGGGAAACCTGGGGGGGAAATAAGTGTCAAATGGTGTTAAGCTTTCCTTTTCAATTAGTATTGAAAATGATTCTGTGCACTGTGGTCAAGAGAAGCGTGTTGCCCTACACCGAAGGTTTTCTTGCAGGTTGCTTGCTGGATAAGCAACAAAGTATTTTTCAAGCAATGACATCTAACTATACGGTGCGGGTGGCTAGTTTGGTTCTGGAAATGGTTTGATTACATCCCTTTGTAGTTGGTTGTGACATTTTGTAGAAGAGGGCCTGACAACCTTATATGCTTGAGGCTTGGTTTACAAGAAATATACTTATTTATTTAACATTTTTGTCTAGGTAAAATAAATATTTACTACAGTCTCCAGGCAAATACAATGTGAAAAAGTAGAAAGCTGACCCATTCCTGACATTAACAGGAACTGAGAGGGAAGGGTGTAAGAATAATTTGTAAATGCAATATCTAAGTCACAAAATGAAACTTATTTATACTTACTTGATGATGCTAGGCATGTCTGGTATTTCTTACAATAATCTTTTGTAAGGTTTTAAACATATTCTATTCACTCTCACACTTATAATAAAAGCAGTTTTTTAATTAACATCTCTAAGTGTAATCATTTGGAGAAAGGGCTCACTGTGACCACATCCTTCTCTTTTCTTATGGAGGGAATTCATGTCATCTGTAAATACCAGAATGTCAAACTGGTGATGGTTAACAAGGTAGATTTCTTTTCCCTCCCCAGTGGTGTGTTAGGTTGGGACAGTGGTCAGCTTTGCCCCAAGTAATTCCCACTTCCAGGCTGTGGAGCTGGGCTGGAGTTAGCTGGCGACTATTCAGTTCCCCCATTGCAGGATTTTGGCAAATTTCTCTTTCTTTTGTTCTCCCTCACCATTAATCAATAGCAAGATCTAGTATTGCTTGTGTCACTGTGTGATTAGAAATGGATGACTGCTTTTGAGATTGGGAAGACTGTCTTTTTTGGTTTGTGGGTTTTTTTTGGTTGTGTTTTTTTTTTTTTTTTTTTTTTTTTTTTTTTTTTTTTTTTTTTTTTTTTTTTTTTTTTTTTAAAGCACAATTTGGCTGTGTGTATGTGAACTTCCCTTCCTAAAAACTGTTCTCTTAAATAAATATTAGTGTGATAGAAAAATTGAAAAGCTGAAACAAAGCTCCGTAAGGACCTTGAAGAAACGCTGGGAGAAGTGGGACTGTCTTTCAGCAAACTAAGTTTATGTTTATAGCAAAAATCAGCTCCCTATAGACTTAAAGAAACCCTAGGTAAATGTTTCTCTTTTGGACAGTTTTTAAATATAACATGTTAAAAATAGAGATGGGGCCTTTATAAACAAACCCAGGCCTTCTCTTGCCCCCTGATTTTAAAAAAAAAACATCCCCCTGAATGTTTCTGGTCTTGTTAGTACATCTAGGAGCTGCCAATAATCTTAATCAGGAAATAGATCCACTTTATTACTTTGAAACACATACTTTAATTTATTGAGTAACACTAGATGAAGTTTTAGAGAGGTTTCCCATCACCTCCTGTGTAATCTTTCCCACTGCTGAGCATTTAATTGAGCTTTTATTTTTCCAGCATGATTCCTTTCTTATCTGAGCGTTTGCATTAATGTGAGATTCTATGAAAGTTGGAATTTCAGAATTTTTCTTTTTTAGTCATACACATCTCAATTATAAACTGAATTTTTCTGTACTAGAATACAAAACTAAATCTATGTGGCTCTGTGATGTAAAGGACAGTATCAGAGGCATAAACACACGTCTCACATTAGTTGCTTATCAGTTCCAAAAAGAATTTAAAAAGAAAAGTTTTCATTAAAAAAGAGCCACCTTCCAAAAATCAAAGCATACCATGATACAACCTTCTTTTGCAGCTAAAATTGCTCTTTACCCGTTTTTAGTTTCAGCCTATTTTTTTTTTTCTGGCTGCTTTTTTGTGTATGTTCTCTCTCTTTCTCAATTTCAGCAAATTCTTTGGATTAAAAGCTTCCAGACTGGCATGTGTAGATCTTGTTGAGAAATGTGTGCTTCCTGATAGTCTGATCTTAATCCCAGCTGAGTGTTGTCTCCCTGTGATTTCATCAAGGCTGGCTGACGATGCTCAGCTCCTTGAGGGCTCACTCACCCAGTTTTGAGAGAGGATGCAGAGAGAAATTGTGAATGGATGGATAACACGGGGAATGAATGAAGAAATGCCTTTTTTTTTTTTTTTTTTTCTGGTGGTAAATGCACAAGTACTACCAGGAGGGGGTTTTTTTTAATTTTTTTTTTCATCCAGGTTCTTGCAAACATTTCAGTTTTTCCTAAAAGTTTGGAGAGGAGGGTGGGGGGCTGGGGAGGAAGCAGAAATGTCTTACAAGTATTGGCGTTTCCCATTCAAATATTATATGGCCCATGTGATGTGCTCTGAAGCCTGTGCTTCTGATCTGTGTGTGTTAGTCCTAACATTCAGCAGTCCAAAGAGATGATTTCACCTTGGTGGTTAAAATACTCCACAGGAGATAGTAGTTGAACAATTTTAAACCATGCTGAAGACTCCTGATTTTGCTTTTGAGCCTTGCTTGTTGTTTGTTTTGTTTGGGGGGAATGGCAGTCTTTCAGCTAACTTGGATTTATTACAAGTGTGTGTTGTTTGCAGCTGCTGCAAATAGTTTGCTTTGCCTTTCTAGATTTCTTTTTTCCTTGGTCAGAAGACTGTCAGAGGTACAGCATATATCAGAGTTTGAAGTTCTTTCAGTCCCCAAACCAGTGGGTGACACAACCTTATGTGAGAAGGCACTTGTGAGATGCCGAGTCTTGCCCAGATTCACACAAGAGGTAGCACCAGGATGGAGGAGTTTCTCCTGCAGCCCTGATGTCTCCAGCTGCCAGGCCAGCAGCTCCATGTGCAAACTCCATCTGTGCTCTCTGCCTTCTGAGGCAAAGAAGTTTTCTATCAATTTTTCTTCTGTTTTTTGCTCTTTTCCTCCTTCTGAGCAGTTGGAGAAGTAAAATGCCTCTTGTCTCATGGAGGGACATCTGAGGGTCTGTCACTTAATTTTAGTTGGTTTGAGATTTGGTAGCTGTTTTGTGCTGCCACATCTTTCTCATCCTGTTCCTACTTCTCAAAAGTTATTTTTTCAGATGAGTAACTTTGGTGCCAGACTCTTCTATTTTCCTCCAGCAGCAACAGAGGATTTTTTGCTGGATTTGACTGTTTTTCATGGGGTTCTGGATGGTGACTGTGCTTGTTCCCAGACTGTAGCCTGGGAAAGTTGTGAGCCAGGAGCGTAGTTATCGCTGCCTGTCTGCAGAGTTGAGAAGACAATACTGTTCACATGGTCAAATATATCTCTTTAGTGATATGATCTAAGAAACAGTGGAGTAAAAGAAATCTATTTGTTCGGGTTTGAGTTTTTTTCCAAGGCAAAATTAAGGCTTTATCTCTTCTTCTCATTGTTTGACAGCAAGAGCCTTGTAAGTGCCAGGAATATATTGCTTCCACCCCTTTGCTGCCTTTAAAAAAAAAAACAAAACAAAACAAAAAAAAAAAAGACAAATATACCCTTATATTATAATCAATTTTTAATATTATATATCCTGCCTTCTGCCCTGAATATGAGAATATTGGAGAGATCAGGGTGCAATTTAGAGAAATTTAAAATTTTAGAGGGGAGAAGGCAAGACTAGACATTGAACTTTGTGTCAAAGTAATGGTCTCCTATTAGACATGTGGTGTTTTATATACAATATACCTCCTGCTAATAAGGTTTATTGGGCTGATAAGATTTGCTGGCATTACCATTTAGGTCACTAAAAACTAAGGAATATTGAGGAGTTATGTCATCTGGTGGCTTGCCGAAATGCAACTGTGTAAAATATTTAAGTAAGGCTCCAGGACAAATCACCCAGGGATTCCAGACGTAATACTTTATTTTCTTTTGCATGGCTTCATTTACGCAAACCCGCTCTACTTAGGATTTTTTTTTTCTTTGAGCCTCACAAAAATGTTAAAACTGCTGCTGAAACTCTCAGGAATGGCTTAGAATCTATTTCTGTCAATCGGTTAAATCAAGAAATGTATATTATTGTATATTGGCAAAAAAAAGTAAAGTACAGTAGTGACTTTCTGCTCTTTCTGCCTGAAGTGTGAAAATGCAAAGCTCGGGAACTGAAAGAAATTCTGTGTACTCTGGGTTGTCATGTTAATTAAATAAACAGCCAGAACAGTGACCCTATGTGTGAAATGTGTTTTGCGAAGCTTGTTGGGGGTTGGAGGGGAAAAACAGTGACACATGATGTTTTGGACGTTAACTGTGACATTTGTATGAATTTGTCCTAATCTGCTGTTAGTGTGCTTATGTTTCAGCTTTTTCTTTTTTTTTTTTTTTTCTTTTTTTGCATGAGACTGAGACATAGCTGTGTTTTGCAAATTTAAGGAATATTGCTTGGGCTTTTTACTTTAAAAAAGTTCTGTGAAAAAAAAAAAAAATAACCCTAGACTGGAATTGGAAAGGTTGCTGGGTTCTGGTGCCTGCAAACCGCAAGGCTTGGAATGGGGGTGAGCTGTCTGCATCCTACATGGTTTGAGAATGAAAAGAACACTGCTGCAATTAACGCTTTGAGCCACTTGCTGTGATTTACTTAGGGAATCTAATGGGAGATGTACGGCTTGTAGCATAGCCTTTGGTGGATAAGTGAAGAAATGTACAGCTTCAGATAACAAAGTGGAAGTCGGGTTTTTGTGCACAGAATTTTTCTTTTTTAATCTGCTTGGTTTGGAAGAAGTTTTTTTATGAATTACCAAACCTTTTCCTCAAGGTCTCTTCTGTGTTAGTCAGAGTGTCACTCTAAGAAACACCTCTCTCGTTTGGGCTATGTAGTTTTTCAGGTTTCTGGGGCGTTTTTTTTTTTTTTTTACTGTACAACTTGTCTCGCTCTAAACTGCAAGTATTGCTCTAAGCCCTGATGCAAGGGGTCGCATTAGTTCTGTGCATCGGAGCAATGATTTGGGAAGTAATAAAAACAATAAAGCAATGCGATACCTGTCTGCTTTATAAAGTGGGCGGGGAGGGGCGGAATTATTGTCGCTTTTCTTTCTGAGCTGTTTTTGGAGATTCGGTGAGGTTGTGAGATGAAGTGCCTTTATCAAGCTTTGGCTTCTTTTTTTCTGGTGTTGTTTAAATGAAGGGTCGGAGCAGCTTTCCTTCTCCCTCTGTGTGGGTGTATGTCACTGTCACAGACCTCTCGCGGTGATGATGATGACGATGATGATGGTGACCCCGCAGCGGGCGGGCGGTGCCGGCGCTGGCGGGCGCGGCCCCCTAGAGGGCACGAGAGCCCCTGCGCTGCTCGGCGCCGCCAAACCGGCCACAAACACCACCGACAAAATCTGTCCGTGGTACTTAACCCAGCCCCTATCGGGATTTGCTTCTGAGCTGCTGTCACAGCCGCGTTTCTCGGTCCTCGCCCCCCTCCCCGGCTCAGCGGAGCCGCTTTGCTGCGGGTGAGAGCGGTGAGGGACTAACCAACACACCTGCCCTGAGAGAAGACTATAGGAAGAAGGGCAGTGGTAAGTTTTGGTCTTTGACAAGCCAGTTATGATTGGCACATGGTGTGTGATTCTTGGGGCTGCCCTGTGCAGAGCTAGGAGCTGGACTTTGATGATCCCTGTGGGCCCCTTCCATCTCAGAATACTCTGTGACTGTTTTTGGAGATGAAGAAGAAGCTGCCTCCTGATCTGCCAAGAACACAGGAAAACAGACTAAATCGTCATTATGATTTGGTATCGAGGCACCTCATGGGTCTTATTCACACATGTCACTTTTTGTAAATAAAATGGGAAATGCCACATGAGAAGTGCAGTAGCAGAATATCCCCCTCTACTCTGCCCTGCTGAGGTCACACCCAGAGGTTGGTGTCCCGTTCTGGGCTCCCCAGCACAAAAAAGACAAGGAACTACTGTAGAGGATTTGGTGCAGGGCTGTGGAGATGGTTAGGAGTCTTGAGCATCTCTGTTATGGGGAAAGGCTGAGAGAGATGGGCCTGTTCTGCCTGGAGAAGAGGTGACTCAGAGGGGATCTTAGCAATGCATCCACATATCTGAAGGGCATGTGTCAAGAGTTTGGGGCCAGATGATCTTCAGTGGTGCCCAGTAACAAGACGAGGCACAAACTAAAACACAAGTAATTCCATCTGAATATGAGCAAAAACTTCTTTACTTTGACAGAGCACTGGAACAGGCTGCCCAGAGAATTTGTGGAGTCTCCTCTGGAGAGATTCAAAACCCATCTGGACACCACGCTGTGTAACCTGCTCTAGGTGACCCTGCCTGGGCAGGGGGTTGTACTAATTGATCTCCAAAGGTCCCTTCCCACTCCAGTCCCTCTGTGATTCTGTCTAAGGTGCTGATGAGACAAGTGGTTCTTCATTACTGTTGAACACCTTCAGGATTGCTGAACAAAAGGTAAAATATGCAGCCCAGGAAAGATATTGGTTATAAGAGGTTGGTTGGTGAATGGCATTGCTAATTTTGAACTTGTCAGGAAAAAAATAAAATTGTGTCAACTGGAAGCACTGTCAGTGAAAACATTCTGTGTGTGTGTGAAGTTTTACAGTGAAATTGAATTTGTGAAGCCGTGGTAGGGAGTGCTGTACTGTGTTTTGGTCAGACACCCTGAATGGCTGGAGTCCACAGACTGCCCAAACCTCTGAGTGTGGCCTAAGAAGGGACTGAAAAGCTATGTAAAAATACACCTGACTGAGGAGTACTGAATAGGTATTTGCCTGAAAATGGAAGAATTGAAGGTAATTGGAAAAAGAAAAAAAAAAAAAAAAAGAGGACAAAACCAACCCCCCACCCAACCCCAGAACAAATTCCCCACAATCTCAAACCTTTTATTTTTAAACTGCTAAGAAGAAGTCTGATTGTGTGAGATAGAGAGACATGCTGATCGTGGAACATGTATGTCACAAGGTATGAATGAAGTTATTTCCAAAATCTTTAGACATTTGTGTTTATTATTTATTGAAGTGTATAGGCTTTTTATGCCAAATAGGCTGACACCTAGAAGAAGCTGATTTTTTGTTGTTTTTTAGTTTGTTTGTTTGTGTTTTTTTAATCTGACACTAATTAGGAAGAGAGTTTCCAGTTGGTCACTCTGTTGTGGTGTGCTTTAGTGATCTTACTGTTTTATCTAACACTCACTGACCAGGACCTATCACTGCAGGACTCTCTGTATTTTTACTACAATTAACTACTGAAAAAAAAAAAAAAAGAGGGAGAAGATATTTATAAGCATCAATACAGCTAAAGGCTCTCCCTCTGCCCCTGTACAAGGCTGGAAAATTACAAAACCTCCACAATTCAGAAAGAGCTCAAAGCACAACCAAGGAATCCTTGTCTAACACCCCCAACCTGCCAATGAAACATGCAGGGTTAAAGTGGTTTATTTGACTTTTTTATTTTGTAGGTTGCTTAAGTTGCCTTTGTTTTGTAGTAAGATTTATGCTCTGGTTTGAATTTTAGAATAAAGTAAAACTATATTCTGCATCATTATATTTTTTACTGGGATTTTTGCCTGCCTAACTCTATAGGAGTGGTGCTTTTCAGATATACTCATGATGCTTTCTTGATGGTTGTTGAAGTCCTGAGGTACACCCTGTTAATGGTTTAAAAAGCAACCATTCCTCTTAGACTGGTTAGTCCTCTTAGAAATATCTCAGCTTTGTTAAAAACTGTGTGAAATACAAATATGATGATGCCTGCTGGAAAAGTGTATCATTTGCTGTGTTTAGAGGATCAAATCACTGATGGTTGTTTGATTTATCTTTTGTTTTTAAAAAAAGAAAAGCTTATTTTTCATCTGAATAAGCTTGTACACTTGTTTTCTTTGTGTAAATGATAATACTGTAGGTGAACAATTCAAACTTCAAAAGTGAATATCACTTACTCTGAGCAGGATCATTTTGACTGATGTTTGCATAAATTTGTCCATGAGCACATTTGTGAAATGAATTCCAGAATGGGAAATAAATGACCATTTGAATGCTAAAGGTTAATTGTTTTTTTTGAACTAGTGCACTACCAGCAGGTTGTTGATACCTTGCTGGCATCTCTGTATGTTGGAGTTTCAGCCAGGGCATCAGCAATAACCTAAGTTTCTCCTCACCCTCAAGTACAGATACTTTTCTGAGCTTCTTGCACTTTCTTTTGCTATATGTTTTTGAATAAACCTGTGCATGCTTGTGTTTAACGTCATCAAGGACAGGAAGAGCATTCTTCAGTTTTGTTACGTATGTTACATAAAAATGTTGACCCTTAGGGAATGCATACACCCCAAATTTACCTTAAAATTCAACTGTGGGACAGCCGAAGAGGCCAGAGTGGTGGCTTGTCTGACCTGTGGTGTCAGTGAAGCCACTCAGGTGGCAGTCTGCAAAAACACCCTCAGGAGCATTTCTGTTTGCTGCCTGGCCAGCAGTGAGTGATGGACTTGGAAAGGGTGATGCATGGGTTAAGAAGCAACATCCAAGCAATTTTGACTCCACTTCTATGAGCAGCAATCTAGATATGCTCTCCCAAGCTTTTTGTTGCCTGCAGAGTAAAACTTGTGAAACCTTGTCTATGTCCATGTATTAAATCTCAGTTGAAATGACAGCTGTAGAAAGGTGCAGACCTCTGTGTAAAAGTGTAGATTAAAAAGGGCTGCACAACCCTGTCTTATGTGCTGTCTACCCCTGTTTTTGTTAATGCAATTTCAAGTGCTTTTGAGATTCTCTCTTTTTTTCTTTTTTTCTTTTTCCCCCCGATTTTTTCTCATTTCCTTCCTTCCTTCTCTTACACTTTTCTCCTTTCTTTCTTTCTTATTGATGCCTGTTAGGGCTCACCAGCTAACAGATCTGACTCGGGTTTCCTTGCAGAGTAGTCTACACTCCTTCATTTCCCCTACATACCCACCACCAACCGACACAGAGAGGGCTATTTCTATATCAGTAACACTGAAGTCCTTCCCCTGATGCTTGCTTGTGGGTGCCAAAAAACTTGTTGGATGCTGATAGAATTCTCTGGTGCATTTCTCCTTAGTTTTATTGGTGATGCCAACCATAGGTTGCTCTTGGCAAGGTCTGATCGTTGTATTTTGTGTTGATAAGGAACTCAAGTGTGTTTGGATACATTTATAATTGCATGATAACTGATAAGATATTCTTCACATGGCTGGAGCTTTAGTTTGAGTCTGTCACTGGAATTGTTACAGGAATGCTTGTGCTGAGACATAACCCTGCATTTTACTCTTGTGAGACAATGAATACCTTAAACTTCTGGAGGTCATTCAGTGATATTTTAAAATTTATATGCTACAAGTCAAGGTTTCTTAAAAATGCTATTTCTCTTATATTCTTTTTGTAGAAGTTTATTGGTCATCTCCTATCTGACTCTGCTGTCTTCAGTGGGAATTCAGAGTGCTCAGTCTTCAGGGTAACAGTGGTCCTTTCAGTTCAGTTCTTAGTGCAGCAGGAGGTGTATTCACATTCACAAATCCATAGAGAGTTTTAAATTATTTTTTTAACAGCTAAGCATCCTCTTTCTTATCTTAAAAAAGTATTTTAAAGCTAATATTGGTTGTGCTGGTCAAAACGTGACCTGAGATCTTGTAGCATGTTTTTATAAATGTGTGTGCATGCACCCACACACGCATATGTATATATCTTTATTGATATATATGTATCTGTATATATGCATCTGCGTATACACATCTGTATATTCACACTCAATATTTTACAGTCTAGAAGGACAAAATTCTTCATTTGACTCTGACAGCACAGTCAGCAAGCCTGAGTTGCATAGGACTTTGTTCTTTCTGGATACTTCATCCCATTTTCTGGTGTCTCCAGCTATGTTTCTTAATATGCCAGTCTCTGTAACTGTTGCTTGACTTTTAGTTTGTCATAATTTAAAACTTTGTTCTCCTTTCTTGATTTGCCAATGTGTGCCAAGTTTTGCAAATATTTTTTCCTTCTTTTATTTGTAAACACTTGAGTGGTGCTTTTAAGCAACAAATAACTACTTGTGTCTTACAAACACATATGTTCCAGTATTAAAATTGGATCTTGGTGCCACAACTCTGTTCTGGAGGTGCAAAGCCATAAAGGTGCTTTATGTGGTATCCCTGGTGCCAACACTGACTTGCCACTGCCTTTGGCTGTGACATGGATCACAGAGCTGGCTGGGCAGGAGGAGCAGATAATGTCCCATTGCAGCCCGAGCTGGTGGCATTCTTGTGGGATTAAATAGGGTGTTGTTCAGTGGAGCCCTGGCTGGTGAGAAGGATGATAAGACCAGTTGAAATAAATAGGCAACTTGTATTTTTACAGACAAGGATGAAGAGCTTTAGCTGGTAAAACTCACTCTATGTGTACTGGAATTGTTATTACTGCTGTGTACCTATTCTCTGGGAAACTGTGGACTAGTTGGCATTTATTATTTATTAAGAGAGTCCTGAAAGTTTATTTATTACAACAGTTCTCTGAAATTCGCTGCATTTTTGTTGATTCTGAATTCGATATGAGCTGAAATGTTGCAACATAATTCATATGCCATTACTGAGGGGTTTTGTTTTAAGACCAGCTTAATTCATATGCAAGTGCCATTCACAAATGAAGTGCTAATTGTCTACTGATTACACAAAACTGCAAATGAATAAACATTTTCTATTAAAGAATTTAGTGCTGTACTTCCTGTGTGTTTGTGAGGAACTCTGAGGAAGACTCTGCCAGAGATTTGGAAGTTAAAATGGGAATAAGGGTAGAAAGGGAGCCTTACCCTTTCCAGCAAAGCTTCTGCTCAGAGTTGCAGGGCATTCATTTTTTCTGTGCCTGGTGGAGAAGCAAAAATCATATAGATGCAGGCAGGTATACCAACAGATGTGTATAATTGGATTATTTTGGGCAGCACAGGCACTGTACGTGCCTCGTTACAGAGACCATGCTGAGGAATCTGTTAGGTGGCACAGAGAAATATTTCCTGTGCCATATTGATACTGAAAACTGACTTCTGGGCCGCAGAATACAGAATGCTGATTCTTGCTAAGCTTGCTGTGTTTGTGTCAAGCAATGTAATAGAGGAACATGGGATAATGGTGCAACAATTAGACTGACAGGGGTGCCAGCACTAAATCACATATTCCAGCTTAAATTCTGCTTGAGGATCCAAGCCTGTCGTTTCCTCTTGGCGAGGCACCTTTGGGGTCAGAGCCAGCTAATAGGAAATACTAGGCACCAGGGCTTAACTGAAATTTAGGACATCTAAACCTGGCTTTCTGGATATGTGTGTTGTGGTGAGACAGAGAGAGATGGCAAACCCAATTGTTTTTTTGGATAGCTCTTGAATATTTTTTAGTGAAGTAATAAAGACAGATTGTCTATCTCCTTCCTCTCAAATCTATCCAGTCTTTATTTTACCTTCCTCTTTCACCCTATGTGGTGTATAAATCTAGTCCTAAATTATGTGATGTTCTTATTCAGGGTTGATGGATGGTATGTACTTGTGATAGCAGTGACTGAGGCATAGATTCAGTGGTTTTCATTCTAATATTTTAGCTGCCATCATCCTTGAGTCTAGAATTTTCTTTTCCTTTTGTATTTTCTGTAGACAGACTAGAATACTCCTAAGATTAACCTTAAGATTTTTCTGACTTGGGCTGTGATGTGCCATTCAAGCGGGCTCTTTGAAAACCCAAAATTTTAAATTCTAGGTTCATGCCTGGACATGCCGTTGTGTCTAAACCTTTAAATTTTATTATTCTTTTGAAAACTGCAACTAATCTATGATCAAAAATGGTAGAATTCTTATGGCTGCAATTAAATGTGCTTTGTTTATGTTCTTATTTGCTTCATATGCTGTTTCTTCTCAAATGAAAGTGGTAACGCAATGCTGAAAAAAAAAGTTGATTTCTAAGCTGAAGTCAGAGCATTTCAAGATTTACTGATATGCACTTAAAAAACCCCAGCCCCCAAAATCCTCAGATAGTGGAAGCTGTGACAAAACAGCTTATTTTACTGTCATTCAGTGCACTCATGAGAACTTGGCCCGGGGACCTCTGGGTCTTTTATTTGATTAAGGTTTTCAGAGCTGAGATAAAAGTAACGATCAGATTGTCTTAATCATTCATAATAGCAGGTTAAGGAGATGAGAACTTTAAGCAGAAACTTGATAACCCAGAAACTATCTTTCCTGTGATCTTAATGGATTGTTATCTAAAACAGTGAATCAGTGTTTGTAAGCATAATTATGTCATATGCTATCTTTTGAACGCTTGAATTTGCAATCTCAGATGTTTTTAATGAAATTTTAGATATATAACTTCTTAGCTGTATGTAGTTTGGGTTTTTTTTTCCCAAGTTTTTATTTAACAGAAAGCAAACTTAAAAGAAATGTCATGGTACTGATGCCCACATGCCTTGATTTACAGCTTCCTCAGTGCCACTCTTCTGAATGGTCAAGTGTTCCTTTTTGATCTAGGAATGTTTACATCAATGAGCTGATTATTCCTGCCTCATTCCCTATCTTCTAGCCCAACAAATCTCGAACCCCTTTCCCCTCTCATGAAAGACAGGCCAAACAACTTAAGGATGGGCTTTGGACACTTCATTCTGCTTCCTGATGTAAGAAAGTAGATTTGTTTCATACTGTTTGTGACCAACACCCAAGAAACAGCAGCTTTGTCTGGGGATATATTTTTTTTTCCTTATTCATCTCACTTCTTTCCCTTCAGTCAGATTAAAGAGCATCCAGTGAATTTTTGTTGTTGCTTTGGTTTTGGCTTTGTTAATTTGTTTTGGTGGGGTGTGTGTGTATGTTTGTTTGCTGAGCCAGACAGATCTATCCATGGGTTTCAATCTGCGGAGATGCTACCTAAGATTTTAAGGGATGATAGAGTTACCTGGCTCTAAGTTCAAATCTGAATACAAAAATTCCTTGGTGCCTTGGAGGACGTTTCCATACATCAGTGACAGATATGCTCTGATCACAATGTGTGAAATGAATGTGAATGGCTTGTAAAGTAAATAGAAGAGTCAAAGAAAGAGAGTTGCAGATAAGCACAGATAAAATTTCTCAGAAGTGGATGAAGTCTGTCTTAAAAATGGAAAAAGATGCTACTGGGTTTTCATTTGTTAACACCAAATCAAGAAATGCATTTAGATGATTACTGCTGCTATTTCATCTGTACCCCTCTTAATTCTAATGATAGATATATTTGTTGTTTAATCCTTTGCCTTTCCATATGCTGTAGTGGCCTTTCACCTTTTTGGACTGTTTGTTCTGAGTGATGGCTGGAGTGATAGTGTGGCTCATGTGACATCATAAACATTTTTGTTGGCAATCCTTCCTTGTGCACGACTCTGAAGTCTGAGAGTGGTGAAGATGACTAAGTAGAGATAGATTTATGTGGAAATCTTATTAATACCCATAAAAGAGAGAATGAAGGCATAAGAAATTTGGCTCCAAATAAACAACAAAAAAATGCTCTGTTCTTAGAAGCATTTGGCATAACTCCATCATGCCTTTTGTGGGAACTGGCTCTTTGTCTGACCTAATCAAGTATTCTTTTTTTTTTTTTTTTTTTAAAGATTACTAAAGACTTCCACTTTTCCCAAACTTTCTCACAGTAGAATAAAATTAATTTTCACTTTGGTAATGCACAAATCAGTTAATTGTCTCAAAGACAATGTAATACAGATGTCTTGTCTTGTTTCTCAGCAAAGATTTAGTGGTAGCCTTGCTGTGAGATCTTTCACTGCCACCAAATGTCTGTAAATGTTACAGGGTGCTTATGATCAAAGCAGTTTACAAAGAGAGGGAAATATTTTTCACCTACACTGTGTGATGGATGGAAAGAAATTGTATCAGAGATGTGAAATCATAATTGAGTTTTTTGGTACTTTGATCTAAAATTTACCCAGACTTCTAAGTGCACAGTTTGAACTCCATAGTAGAAATCCAGCTGTTCGTCATGGGCTTTCTGGTAGGTGGTTCTGGTGAAGTCTCTTTTTAAGTCAGCTTTTTGCAAACAGAAAGTTAGCAACTAATTGATCATTGTGGGTTAGTTCTGTGCATATATTCATTTTATGCAGCCCGTAGCGCTAAGAGTCTCATGGGATCTCCTGCCATTGCTGTCAAGGCTCCCAAGAGCAGTGCCCTGTTTGGCACACCCAGCCCTCTTATTTCACATTTGCTGTTGGCAGCAGAAGGCCTTCTATCCTACTGCTGGGAAGAAAATATCCTTCAGTCTTAATTCAGTTCAGCCCAAGAGGTGGTGAATATTGAAAGGCCTGTGCAACACCAGGAGAGTGAGCCCAGGGTCATCTCTACTTATCGTCTACTTCTGCTCTTGTACTTTTTTGTTATTTGTGAGAGCAGTAAAACTGCAAGAAAACACATTTCCTCAGGCCAGTAGGTTTTATCATTAAGAGCCTCTGTCAGAGGTTTCCACACAGAGCTGCCAGTATTGAAATCTTTTATTTCTTTGGTGTTTGAATATCAAGTAGCAAACTGGTGTCCCCTCTGCTAACCTTGCTTAGCATTTGTATTGTTCTTCTTTACTTTTAGAAAACCCTGTAGACTACTGGCTTGACATTCTGAGCTGTATCATATCTTGTGCTGAACTGGGTGGGCAATAAGGACATTTGGCATCTTGCAAGGATAAATATGCTGACAGATTCATCCTGTGTTGCGTTTTATATTCAATACTGTGGTGGAGAGGCTGCAGAAGTTAGGGCTACTTCTTGCTTGGGTCAGAGACATGGTTAGACGGTGGGTACTGAAATTGTTAACTCTGAGCTGCTGTCTTCTGAGTTAAAGAGTTGCCCTATATTTCTGTGGGATTCTCGGAAGCTGAGAGTGAGGGAAAGCTTGAGAGCTGTGGAATACATCTTGTTGGCCTTACTTGAGGTAATTGAAATCCTAAATCAGGTGAGGTCAATTGGGTTCCATATTCTTCATCTGTCCTGTCTTCTTCCTCCTTGCTTCAGCTGTGTGCTTTACCTGAGACCAGCTCGCTTGGGCTGGTGCAAAATCCATGTGCAGAAGTGTTTGGATAAAATGCAGTTTGAAGGAAAGCATGGTTCTCAGTCTTCCCTTCTTTACCATGGGGGCCAAGTGCATCACATCCGGCCTCGGCTGGATGAAGCCTGGAAGTCCAGTGTTCCCTCTGAATTCTTCTCGTACTTTACAGCTCCTCCCTGCTTTGTATATACAAACAACATTCTTTGAGAGGACTAGAGGGCGGAAATGGCTATGAACAAACCCCATATCTTTTCTGATATGTCAGAAGATACCAAAAAAGAATAGTGTGCTCCGTGTCTGCTGGTAGCTGATTTCTCTTCATCCTATTTATTTTGTAGAAAAAGAAAGCTTGGTTGGCTATTAAGGAAAACTTTTCCATGAACAGTGATAGTAAAGCGCTGCAACAAGCTATGTAGGGAAGCTTCATCTGTGAACATGAAAGGTTCGTAGCCTTTTAGATAATTTTCCAAGTGTGTCTAGATACCTTCCTTTTCTTAGACAAGCATAGTTTTTGCTGTCAGTATTTCCCCCCCAGCCTGCTCCTCCACTGTGTGTGGGCTGTCCCCACCAGCTACTGGCCAGCATCCTCCTGTGGTGCCAGTCCTCTCTCTTTGGTGCAGACCCAACCAGTAAGCCCCCTTTATGTCCCAGTTGGTGCCTAATGAGCAGTGTTAATGTTACTCCAGAACCAGGAGCTTGGAGTCTACCACTTGCCCTTGCACAGGATTACTGAAGAACAGACCCAATTTCTTGCGTCTCTCCTGCTGTTGCCTTTCTCTGATGCAGGAGTTGCTGTGCTGTTTAGTTTGCATTATCAAGTCGTGATTGGTGGCAGACTTTTTTTTTTTTTTTTCTGTTTTCTTCCCCTTGAATGATAGCATTCAAGTTCCAGGTAGGCTCCTAATTGCTCTTCGTTTTGGCCCGGTGACAAGCTGATTTATCAAGTCCACTTGTTAACTTAATGCTTTTATGGCTGCCAAAAGAGTGTTACATGGCGTAAGTGAGATGAAGTGGCCGGGAGTTGTTAGGCTTTGTGTGCAGGGTGGTTTCCTAGCAGCCAGATAAGAGACAGCAGTTAGAAGGGCATGACAGAGCACCAGCACCTTGCTCACGTGAATTAGCAGCACTGGACCTGGGAGAGAGCTCCTGCAGCAGGAAGGGCCTGGGGTTGGGTGTGGATAGGGTACAGCATGTTCCACATCTTACACCCTGCTGCCCAGCCCAGCCTTTCTTGTCTGATTTGTTTTTAATATACTTCTTGTCAGTTCATGGTGTTGTTGGGGGGGGGGGGGGGGGGGGGGGGGGGGGGGGGGGGGGGGGGGGGGGGGGGGGGGGGGGGGGGGGGGGGGGG
>JAWWEE010000040.1:71307171-71371609 GCA_035221455.1 Xenops minutus
ACCTTGATTAGGCAGGATATAGCTCTTGGTCTGAGCCAGAGGATGACAAGAAATACTTAATTAAAAAAAAAAAAAAAGAAAAAGAGGGGAAGATACTAAGCCCAGGAATAGTACAGTCTTAACAGTGCAGCACTTTTCCAGGCTCTGGTTCACTCTCATTGCTTAGTGCAGGGATATGTTAGCCAGGGGGCGAGCTCACTTGGGACAGAGCACAGGGTTCTCTAACATGGTGCTGCCTTGCATGGTGTATGGCTTTAGAGAGTCCCAGGAACCCCACTCTGTGCCAACTACCCTCGAGACCCTTAAATTCATTCCTGATTATGTGCTGGATGCCAGATTGAAGCAATCAACACAAAAAGTACTGATGCTTCTAAACAGGATAGGGAAACTTCGGCTGCCTGGGGTTTCCAGCATGGTGTCAGTTTCTTTGTTCTTTCTGGGCTGTAACTGGGAAAACTGAAAATAAGGCACAGAAGAATATTTTATTGTCTAAGGGACTATTTTGTCCTAGAATTAAGTTTTTATTTTTGTATTCAGATATTTATACAGATACATGCACCGTACTATTACCTCACTTGGTACCCTATCATCCATACTAGAAAGATGTGTGGTGAATATACTTCTTCAAGAAACTAGCTGTAAGACCAGGGATTTCAGGATGCTCTTTTTACAGGAAGATTGAAAAAAGTCCTTTTTCCTTCTGCAATGCCACACATTGTTGCAAAGAACAAACATAACTCTGGTGCTTTGCTCCTCTTGCACTCAAATATTCATAACCTGTAGGAAATAGAAATTCAGCTGGACAGACACATGGGGTGAAACCAGCCTGAATCAGCATTTGTGGCTGGCACACATACCCAGTGCATCTTCGGCAGGAGGGAGCCTACCCTGCTTTATGTGCCATCTGCAGGGCAGCACCTTCCCTGAGGATACTGTTGGTGCAATGCCCCTCTGCTTTATACTACTTTGCCCATACTGTGGCTAAAATTTTTTCTGCTTTTTATTAACCACTAGCAAAGCCAACACTTTTGGTCTTTATTACTGTAGGTGGGTGCATTAAAGTAACTTAACCTGGCAGCAACCTTGCAGTTGACATTTAAATTTGTCCTTTTTTTCCTCCAAAACCATTTTTTCTTCTTTTGCTGGTGTTGAGTTCTGAATTACGTTGTTTGACTAGAGACTCCTGCCTCCAAAGAAGCTGCTGAATGCTCTGATGGAGATGTGGAGTAATTCTTAAGGGTCACCTACGAGCTACTTGATGCTGGTGGCTTTTTTGGGGCTGCAGAAGCAGCCAGTTGAAAATGAATTGCAACTGTTACCTGTGTTTGCTGAGCATCAAGCTGTTGGTTTTCACCACTGACACACAAGTATCTGTTTCATGTTGTTTCTGCTTTAGATATAAAACCTTGAAAGGCCCTGTCACTTGTCTCACCTTATCAGGCCAGACACATAACTTCTTTCTGCTGTGTTGTTGAGTTATCCTGCTGACAACCCTTGCATTTTCCTGCATGAAGGAAATGCTTGTGGGGTTGCTTCAGGCAGTGGTGCTGCAGTTGTGCTCAGGGCTGTTCCAGTGCAGCTTGTATTGCTGCTTCCTGAATTCTGGCTAAGCAGAGCCAGTGGTATTCCAATAGCTCCCAAGGGATTAGCAGCCTGGTGTGTGGGTGCTCTGCTCCTCTGGTGTGGGTGGAAGGAGGACTCTGCACACAAGCAGGTAACTGTGACTTCAGAGGTAACACCTAGTTCAGTCACCTCAGTTAACTTCGAAGTACATGGTAAATAAATTTCATTAAATTACTGGACTTGACTCAAAACATCACTTACAAAGAAGCGTTTTATATTCCAGATGTTTTAAATTGCCTCTGTATTTATAAAAGTGATATTTGGTCAAAAATCTATTCAAAGTTACTTTGATTAAAACTGGAATTTATTTGGAATGTTTGTGTTGGGGAAAATGCTAGTAAAACTTGATTCTACTTGATACTAATGATTTATTTCAAGAACACTTTATAAGCACGCTATTAGATTTTTGCAGAGTTGAAATGTAGGAAAAGGAAGAGGAGATATCTGGGAGTAGGCATGGTGGGGACAAGTAGCTTGTCTAGGTGGAGAATGACTCTTTTTGCTGATGTGGGGAGTTATGCTGTTAGCTCAGGGGGGAGGTATGTACCTAACAAGCATTAGAAGGGCCTCATTTGGAAACTGTGTGGTGATGCTGAGGTTCTGGTGACTTTCCTTCAAAATAAAAAGGAGTTTGTGCAGTCAAGCTACCAAAAAAAAAAAAAATCTATCTTACTTAAAGAAATTCTTTGTATGTTTTGCTCTTGACATGGAAATAGACTGAATAGACTGATAAATTTACTTGGGGAATGGAAGTCTGTTTTTCAAGTGCTCTAGGTGTCACAGGCACCAATCTACAGTGTCAGGCCTTGGGTGAAATCCTTTACAGTGATCAGCAATCAAGGGAGGTGAGAGCAGCTCATGTGCCAGATAAGAGGTGCAGAGTAAGACTTTGGCTGCCTTGCCCAGGAATGGGCAGGAATAAGTAACAACAAAAGGGTTTAAGTCCATAAAGGAGGGCTGTTCTGTATCCTGTATTCATTGATGTTGCTTAAAGAACAAGTGGTTTGTAGTTCATGGCTATAGCAATTTGGACAGTACTTATTTAACTCAGTTTCTCTGAGATGTAAAAGTCAAGCAGCTTCTTTTTTTTTCCTGTTGGGAGATAGCAAGAGACTGCTGCTTCCTTAACTCCCATCAGAGATTCATTACTGCTAGTCTTTGTCTTGTATTTAAAAATTAAAAGTAAGAGATTAATTTACTAATTTAAAAGGGGACTCTTACGTAATTTCAGTGTCTGCACTTTCTGAAAGTCTATGTTGACTGCTCAGTAACACATCAAGTATGTCAAACTCTGTAATCACAAACTAGACCACTGGTCACAATGAAATGGGAAAAGTCCCATGAAATGAATGCAAATGCTGACATGTCTACTGGCAGTGGGAGAACAACTACATTTTTAAAGTAGAAAAAGAAGAGACACTTTGTCAAGACTGGGCATTGCAAGAGGATCCTGCAGAGTCTGGAAAACTGGACATTTGAGCAGGAGTAGACAGCGTGACTCCCAGAAAATGAATCAGCAATATCGTCTGCATTCTTCTCAGAGTGACAGGTTGTTTCTAGGTACTCAGATGCGCTGGATGTTTTGGTAACAAAACTGTAATGACGTCAGGCACCCAGTTATATATATTTTTAATCTTTTTAGTGCAGCTGGAATAAAGGTGCTGTTACATATGTTTCCTTGAACAAGGCTAATTTTTAACTTTTCTTCTTGCTTTTATAACTTAGGTGTTTTGTAGCATGCGTCTGTGTGTGTGCCTGGGAGCTGCTTGTTAAAAATGAGTGCTCTTAAAGGACTGAGACAAATGTAGATTCTGTTAACAGGGAGTGTTGCTGTGTAGAACAGTATTTGTTGTACAATTAGGATGTTTTTTACTAACAAGGAACAGTAATTGTGCTCTATCAAGCTAATGATCTGGACAAAATTTTGTAGGAATAAAGAAGATCCATCTCTTTGTCTCAAAACTTGTCTTGTAATCCCTGTATGTGTAACTTAAATCCTCCACATTATAAAGGTGGTTCCTGTACTGTCTGGCAGCTCCAAATGATAGAACCCATAATAGTTTGCGTGTGCATTCCAAAGGCCAGAACAGGCAGTCACTACCCAGCTTTCACTGGTCATTGATCCTGGAGCTTTGTATTTTGCTGTACTTTGTTTCTCCTGGGTTGGAATACCTGTGTATAGGACACGTGTTGTTTCTTGGACTGCTTTGTGATAAGGAGCGGTCACAGAGGTTGCCCTCTGCATAAGGGCAGTAAATCTGTTCATTCTCTCTTTGAGCACGTGGCTGTTGATTGTTTCACTTGGTCTTGCTGCCATGGCAGTAAATGCTGATTTTACCACTGCCTAAATGAGGTCCAAAAGAAGGGACCCAGTTGTTCACACTTAACTTGTGGCTGGGGAGGCTTTCGCTGGTTTCTGCAGCACAGCTCTGCCTGACAAGTGTGTATTGCACTGTGTTTATGCTGTGTTTCCCTTGTACAGACCAGTCCCTGTGAGCAGGTCCAAAAGTGGTAGATTGAGTCTGTCCAAGGATGAATAGGCTTCAGCAAGGTCTCACTAAGCAAGAGGTTGTGTAGTTCTATATTTGTAGAGAGCTGCAGGTAAAGCAGACTTTGACCATAACCTCATTCCCAGCCTGCACCAGTTTATCCCAGTGTACAGTACTGTTTTTGTATTTGTCACTGTGGCTCTTCCACCTCTCAGCTGCCGCTGCTCTCCAGTGGGGCTGACAGAGCCCTGTGTGACTCTGCTCTCTGGGCAGCTTGGCTCCTTCTGGCACTCAGAGCCTGTGATTGCCTGCATGGGCTGGGGGTACCCAAATTAGGCTGGCACATCAGCCACTGGCTGCTTTTCAGCTGTGGCTCAGAAGATTGTCATGTAATTAGTGTGACTTGGCACCACTTTGTGGGTTTGCTGCAGAAAAGAAAAGATGAGTTGACTGTTCAGGTTGTGAGCCCAGGGATGCTCTGTTAGGAGCTGTGTTGGAGCCTTGGGTGGCATATACAGAACCTCAAGAGTTTTATTGAAAGGGTTTTTTTTCTTTTCTTCCCCTCCCACCCTCCCTTGGAAAAACTTTTTAAGTGGAAATATGTAAACCATGTTCACTATTTTTTTTTTAATAAGTATGAAAGCAGTGACATTTCCTGGTTTTGCCAGTGTTCATCCCTTCCTTACCACACGCCTTCACCCATTTCCACAATGACAGATGCAGAGGGTTCTTTGAAACAGATGGAACTGAAAAACAGACAAGAAAAACTTGTGAAAGCAAGCATTTTCTGTGAGCTTGAACTGGCAGTAACTCTTTTTCTGTCCTCCAGAAGGCTTCTTGTTGTTTCATTGTTTCATGCCTGGGATGGCTGAGGGTGGAGGTCTGTAGAGCTGCTGTGAAAGGTCTGTGCGTGATAAGAGTGGGAGGCACAGTGTCATAATTAACGCTGTCAGAAAGTGTTTGGTTTGGTTTTTTTTTTAATGTGACTAGTGTTGTATTTCCAGCATATTGTATTCATTTTCCTTTTATTGTGGTCTGACAGTACACCCTGAGCTCAAACCAATTTTTTAATCCTGAAAAGGCTCTCAAGTAAAATCTGGCTGTGGGAGTTTAGGCCTCTAGCAGTTTAGGGCTGTTTCACAGCTGGAAAAAGTTACTTTTTCCATTAAAACAGGAATTAACTGGCTTTAAGGGACTTATTATCTTTTTATCTTAAGAAAACTCAACAGTAATAAGAAGAGCTTGAATTGTGATGGTCTGCTAATCAAAATGAAGATGTCCTGGTTTATGGTGTTTCCATAGCACTGAGTGTAATGAGATACTATCAGTGTTAACAGAAATGGGATGAATATCCTTAATGACTCTCAAGGAAAAAAGTTTTTAATTAAATGCATATGTGCAAGCTTTTGAATCCTTTGGTAAGTTTTATTTATTGATTGCATATTTAAGGTTTAATTGCAACAGCAAATTGCTTGAAGGGATCATGAGTGCAGGACTGGTTCTGCCTTTCCTGTCTGCAGCTTTTTGGAAGCAATGTATGTTGGCATCAAAATGACCCTGTAGCCTTCAGGTTTATTTCTCCTCATGAGGTTTGTTGTGCATAACTCCCTTATGTGACATCTCAAACATCTATCCAGAAGGGGTATCTGAGTGCAAGCTGCTTTGGGTCTTTGCAAAATCCATATTCAGGATGGTTAGACTTTCTGTGGGAAGCGTGAGTGTGTGTGCTGCCCTGCTCACTGGTGTCTGATTACTCTTTTCTTAAACAGTCTAAGAATGTAAAAGTTTTTAAACAGCTGGAACTCCTGTTTGCTGGGGTCTCTGTTCTTGTTTGTTTTTTCTTCTTTGTGGAGAGAGGTGCTCTGGTACTTCTTTTCAGTGTAGAGGATTTAGGCAACATGTAGAAATATATCAAGCTGGAAATACTTTTAGTTTTAGATACACATACACATGATGTGTGGACATACATTTTATATTTTATGAGCAGTAATATTTAATTGCATTGGTGTTCATCCAGATATAATGCCCTTCCACACTTGTGTACTTCAACATTTGTGTGCCATCTTTTTCTCTTTGCCCAAGTTTCATTGCAAGTTACAACATTAATCCTTTGTATGGTGACAGTTGTTTGAGAACTTGAGGGGGCAGAACAGATTGAGGCTGGATCCTTTGCATGAGCTATTTTATGAGAGGATGGATTTGCCTTCTGAGAAATCTGAAATGGTGACCCCAGAACAACTACTTGGGCATCCTCAAGTTGAACCACTAACCTGCTATCCCTGGGGAAATTTTCTTCGACTGCAAAGAACACCTGAGTGTTTGAAAGTAGTGACTAGAAATCACATGTATCCATCTTTGTTACCTTCTCAGAGGAAGTACCATGGATTTTGAAGCAGGTTGGTGGTTTGTCTTTTAAAAAGTGGCAGATTTCATTCTGTAGCTGGAAAGTACTAGTATGTAAATGTCCTTTTATGGGAGGAGAATTTGTGGACTTTTGTGGAATTTTGTTTGGATTTTGAAGCTTAGAAGTGTATACTTGCAATTAAAAGAATGGGGTTTTTTTCTGTTTGATGTTAATTACTACTATGTTTTCTGGTGAAGAAACTCCATTGACATCAGAAGTCAAGCACCTCTTTTAATTGTTCCTGGTAGTACAGAGGTATTTAGAGGCCCCAAGCAGATCAAGATCACCTTGTACCTGATGGTGTATATGTATGTACTTAAGAGATGGTATCCTAATCTGATTATTTTTTTTTTTTATGTTGTATAAATAAACAAGTGATAAAATGGGGCAAAGTCAAGCGTCCTAACAGGGTTATTGCCTCTGGTCACTAACCTAGCAATACATATACCTGCAGTATCAACAGCTGGGGGAACCGGATGTCATATATTGTGAAGGGAACCTACCCTGTTTTCTGTGGCTGCTCCTCCCCCTGTGGGTTTCTCTGTGGGTTACTCCAGCCAGCAGTGCTGAGTGGGGAGGTGACAGTGGTGCCAGCTGCTGGCAGGCTGTGTGGTTGGGGTGGTTGGGGTTCATTCTGGCATACTTCCCTTTGCCTCTCCCCTCACTGAGAAAAACTTCATGATACTTCCTCCAGCACAAGTCATCAGTTGATAAACTGCTCCAGCTTTAATTTCATAGGTGTGTTCAATTTCTTCATTCTCTGAGGTCAGACAAGCTGATTTGCATATTATTTTTCTTAGAAACCCTTTTGTGATATCATTTACCTCCATTCCCTCTCTGCTCCTGCAGAGGCAGCTGGAATGGGCTCTGGTGCAGCTCCCCAGGTACAGTGCTCACATCCTGAAACCATTCCCACCTGCCTGTAGGGTTTGCTTTTTGCTGCTCTGCTGAAGGGTGTTCTCTTCTGTCAGAACAGTGGTTAATCTATTGTAAGCGTTTGTGGATAGTAGTATTTATTTTTTATCCTACTAGCCATCTGTGCATCAATGCAGACTTGATTTGGGTTTTTTGGTGAACATTTTAACTTCTCTGTGATTTCTGAACTGTTTCCAACTGAAGAAAAATTAGGATCTATTTGATACTTAAAAATTGGGATGGGTAGATGGGTTTGAAAACACAGTGTTTTTTTCTTCTGATCTTCCTGCTGTTATTTTGATTCATGTCATATAGGTTTTCAGTAAAAAACCCTAAATGTTTATTTCTAGTCCCAGCTTCATAATGTGAGGTTCTCGTTGTTCTTACACCTGCAAGATTTTTTTGGGACAGACAGAAATGCAGGTGAAAACAGAAATTTTGTTTCTTGGTCCTGAAAGCTAAGTAGTCTGCAGCTGCTAGACTTGCATGTGTTGAACCTTGCAAGTCTAGCACTTGGAGAGACAGAGGCATTGTACAGGTGAGTTGTGTTTATGTCCCTGTCAAGGATACACTTGTAGTTAGATCTGTTTTGTTTTGTAGTTCAGTAGGACTGGTTTTCACTGATACTTTTTCAGTATCAGTAATATACCCTTTAGTGATGAAGGTTTGGGTTTCTGCATGTTATTGTTGCCACTGGCACGGTGATATTCTCTTTCCAGATGGCAATGGTTACTTGCTCCTTTTCTATTGGAGGAAATGGGCATAAGTGGATTTTATGTGCCACCAAGCCTGTCCTGAGGCCATAGGAACTAAGGTCATTTCTAGGACTTTAACTTGTGTGTCTCAATTAGCATTTCATCTCATAATGAAATTTTTATTTATTGCTCTTGTGCTTCTGAGACAAAGATTGAAAGCACAGAGTTGGAAGAGCAAATGTGGAAAAATAGTTGGGTAGTTACAGGGACTGTCCCAGAAGAAGTCTATGAGCTGGAGGAGGAAAAAAATATGCACTAGAGAAAGTTTTCAGAGATCCCATATTGTATATCCACACACCAATGGTGGCTGTGACATTTGTGAGTTCTCAGGTTGAGCCCCTGTGCTGGTTTTGGCTGGGGAAGAGCTGATTTTTTTCATAGTACCTAGTATGGATTTGTGTTTTGGATTTGTGCTGGAAGCAGTGTTGATAACACAGGGATGTTTTAGTTATCGCTGAGCAGGGCTTACACAGGGTCAAGGCCTTTTCTGCTGTTCTCCCCACCCCTCCAGAAAGGAGGCTGGCGTTGCACAAGGAGTTGGGAGGGGACACAGCCAAGACCACTGACCCCAGCTGACCAAAGGGATATATCCCATAGTATGTGGCATAAAGCTCAGCATATAAACTAGGAGGAAGAAGGAACAAGGAGGGGGATGCTTGCAGTGACAGTGTTTGTTTTGCTCTGCTTGCTTTACCTCCTAAACTGTCATTGTCTCAACCCATGAGTTTTCTCATTTTTACTCCTCTGATTCTCTCACCTATCCCACCAGGGAACAGAGAGTGACTGGCTGTGTGGGGATTAGTTGTTGCACGGGATCAAACCAAAACAGTCCTTTTTGGCACCCAAACTATCCCAGCCAAAACCAGCATAGCCCCTGAGCAGCTTTTCTCATGGAAGGAGTGGCAAAAGCCACTTGGAGCCCACCTGCTTTGCTGGGTTCCTTTGTGGGTGCTTCTCTCTTGCACTTTTTTTCTCCCCCCATGATCTGCTGTTACAGGTTGTCCCACATGAAGAACAGCTCTGGGTCAGAGTCAAGCCTGTTGTAGTGTTGTTCCCTTGATGTCAACAGTGTAGCAGATCCTTAGATCCAATCTGTATTTCAGCTATTGCTGAGCACACTTCAGATACACTAAATCCTATTGTTCATACCTATTTATGAACTTAGTGCTGTGAAAGGTCCTGCTGTTTCTGGTCATTGAATGTACTGGGATGCTTTTGCCTTATGGGAAGAATAAGGTTATAGCCACAGAGCAGTTTTTTGCTCCTTAGAGATCTGCCATCATTTTCTTCTCTCCTCTATAGAGAAAAGGTATGTCCCAAACTCCTACAGAGGAGAGAGAACATTCTATTGATTGTCTAGTTTGCTTGCTTACGTTTTATGCTGCTGCTACTATTTAGAAAACCCCTTCTGGCTTTCTGTTAACCTCCTTCATGGAATTCATGCATATTTCTGTTTAGCAAATGTCCTGCTTGTGCATTTTTACTGCCTTTGCCAAATTACAGTTTTTATAACAGTTTCCCACACACGTACAGTAGCTGACTAGATGTGAATAACTGTGTTAGGAATAAATAGGGTCTGTAAAATGCAAAGTTGCATATAAATGTCTTTCTGTTTTTACCCTTCTTCCTTTATTCTATGACCTGTAAATTCTGTCTTGTCATGGACGTGAGAAAAAAGATGCCACTGAGGTATTGAAATCAGAGTGGTAGAAAAATTATAATAGCAAAGAAAAGATGCAATTTCCAAGCTATGTTTTGCTAATGCAGACTGCTTTATTTTTCAGTGTTTTATGTATTTGACTACAAGACACTAATTTTATGTGCATTGCAATGTAGTGAAAGATTTCATTAGCTGTCTAATAATTCTTACTAGTTTAAAAGCATTTTGATCTCAACTGTTAGAAAGAAAGGACATGGATGTTACTCAGGCTGGCTGATGCTCTCTGTGCCTGTGAGTTTGCACATAAGAATTATGCTGGGCAAAACACTCATCTCTTCCCGAACCGTGTTCCCCCGTGCAGTTCTGCTCTGTTTTGTGCCTTCTATGACACATGAGCATACTTATTTTGCTACTTTTGGGGCTGCAGGAGATTCCTCTTTTGCTGACTATACTTTTAGCTGTTAATTCATCTATCCATAATTTCCAAATGCCTGGTAATCTGCATTAAGGAATTTCTGGATAGGGAATTGTAGAGTGTCTTTGTGAACTCATGGTGGCAATACTGAAGGTGACAGCTCTGTAGCAGGGCCATACTCTTTGATAAAAAAAAGAGTTTACAGGTTTGTTTTTTTTAAAAACAAGGGTTTACAGATGCAGGGATTTGTTGTTTTCTCCCTTAAAAACTGGAAAATGCATTAAATAAGAGATTCAAGTAGAAGTAGATCCACTTAATATATGAGTGTGGCCAGAGTTATCCATGGTGACATGAGTGCCAAGTGATCAAAAGATGGAGTTTGATGATATTTAATAGGACAGGAGCATAGACATACTGACTCATAAAAATACTGTAGAGTTTATTATTTTGGGTGTTGCTAAGCATTAAGTTTTAGAGAATGTATGTGTGACTAACATTAGATTTGGGGAAGATTTGCTAAGTCAACCAGAAAGTAAAGCAAATTTATAATCGCACGTGTCTTTAAACAAAGCTTAAAGTGATGACAAAAATAGGTTGGATGTTATTGTAAGGAGAGTTGGTAACTGTTTGTCTTTTTAGATACATAGTTTCCATAAAAGCTGTTGTGATGCTGGACTAGGAAAAGGATGCATCCTGTCAGCTTCAGGACTTTGCATGTTGAATAATAATTGGTTTTGTCTGAAAAAGAAGTGTTATGCTAGATTGAATGACAAAGCCCTTTTCAGCTTCCACAAATGAAGATGTCTTTTAAAATATTAAGCTGTCACATGTCTGTGTGTTGCTCTATTCTTCGTCTGTACTGGAGAAGGTGATTGTGAAGTGGAGGACCCCAGCATTCCTGTGCTCTCCATCCCACAGAGCCTGGTGTCCAGCCAGGCACCGGGCTCAGCTCCAGTGCTGCACAACAGCTTTGCATGAGCTGGCTGCTCCTGCTCTCAGCTGGGCTGGTTGAGGCTGCGCTTGGAGAGGGCTTTGGTCCCACCAAAGCATCTTTGCTGTGCTCTGGAGATCCAGCTGTCAGCAACTTTGTTCTCTGCAAAGTGAAGAAATAATTATGGCAGAGAAGAAAACTGTAAGCAATAGTCTCTTAAAAAATTAGATTCTTTTTTTTACCTTAGCTGTTGTACACTTGCTGTGCCTAAGTGTGGATTGCAACAGTTGACAGGGACCTTGTGGGGAATCTACCTAGCTTGTTCTCCTAATCCAGGCCTTTCATTGTCCATCCTTTATTTCCTCTGAGGACTGTCCTGGTTGGCCACACTTGTTCCAGGACCTGTCATTGAAGAAGTGAAGCTTTAGATCAGCTTCCTTGCAGGAAGGAAGGAAGGAAGGACGGATGAGTGCTCCTTGAGGAATGCTCCAGACTTGCAGCTGGGCTTCACAGCTACCTCTCACATCAGCAGTGCACAGTGGCTGACTTCCAAGTCAGCTGTGGGTTTTTGTTTTGTTTTGTTTTGTTTTTTGTCTTGGACTAGGAGCTTCAGGTATTAAGGAAAAGCTACGTGACTGAAGAGAAAAGTAAAAGCACTCGCATTTCCCACACTTCTGTATCTGGTTTCCTTGCCAGTGGCTGTCGCGTGAGATGTTGATACCACTACACCCAGTCCTGCACAGTTGTGCTAGTGCTGGATGTAGTCCAGCTTGTTGAAGGAAATATTATTCTTTTTATCCCTTCCCTGAGGGCAAAAGTCCTTCCGTGGTCCATTTAATTACTGCAGGTTATTGTGATTGAAATTTCCACTATAACAACCGTGTGCCAGGAATTGCAGTGTGGTTTGTTCTGAAGCCTGACCCTATGCTTACTGAATTTTCTGGCATGTTTGGGTTGGTCAGGAATCCATTCCTTCCCCCATTTTCTCCCCTCCACTTTTATCAGCATAATTCTGTCAACAGAAGCCCAGGTGTAGCTGCACTTATTCCAAGCACTAAAGTCCTCTTGGTGCTGTTCTAATCCTCCTACAGAGTGTTTTGCCAAAGTAAGCTGTGTCTTGGCTAGGCAATGGCATTTACTGGCATGGCAAAACTTAAGCCATCAGATCCTTTCCAGGACCCTGACAAAGGCACCCAGAGCTTTCCTGGTGTGCTGAGGAGAAGACTGTAGAGTGCACTCCAGGCTGGGTTGCATCTGTTGGCCGGAGCCGTAGCACAAACAGCTTGGCAAAGTGTCACAAAGGGGCTGTAGAATCCCCATAGCAGATTTAGAGAAGATTGTGGAAGCTGCATCACCGCTTCTGAAAGTTCAGCTTGGATTTCCCTCATCCCGAGCAGGGCTGGGAAGGGGAGGCCAATCTGCTGAGGAGGCATGTGCAAGAGAGGTTTGTTCCAGAGGGGTATGCCGACTGCAGTGTTGGCAGGGAATGTGGGCCTCCGCTGAGCTTGTATTGTCATGGGCTTGCTGTTATCGGTTCCTGAGCTAGCTAGTCACGTCTAGACGGTGGTGTAACAATATACCATAAATCACGCTCGGGATCTTTCCAGCCTTGCACAGGAAACCTGGTGCTCTGTGCAAAGCAAATGTCAGCAGGCGTAATCACAACAAGGCTGTGTTCCCGTGCGCTGTGATGGGTAGGGAGCTGAGTGCCTCCAGAATCTCAGCAGGTTATTGCTTGGAGGGAAGTTGAATGTTTTAACTTTTGCATCAAGTAAATAACTTCTTTCTGAATGTTGGGAATTTGCATTTCACAAATGTGGCTTTATAAGGGAGAGGGGTGCATTGGGGACTTCAATACCTTCATCTTCTACTGCGGTACTGGCATCACTCCATTTTCCAGTGCAGAGTTAGTGTGTCCATAATTTCCAGACAGAGGTCAGGTCTGTAGCAGGTTGTCAGTGCCTGCACTGGCATTACTATTCCTTGATATTACTTTATCATACAATATGGATCACACTCCTCTCCTTAATCTAACATTCAAGCCCAAGTTAGTTATTACTGAAGAATCTTGAAAAATATTTCAGAAACAGAATTCATTTTTCTAACTGAATAATTTAACTGTGTAATTTACAGCCTCTTTAGTATTCAATAAGAAACAATCTGAAATTCTGTGAACTGTAATTTCTCTTTTTTTTTTGAAGCAACTTTGTTAGTTTGTTTTTAATTTAAAAACTTTTTTGATTTCAAATCCCATTATTGCAACAGGCCTTAAAAATACCTTGTGGGTTGGAAGAGGAGAAAACTTTTACTCAGTTGGTTTTTTAGTTAATAAAACAATCTGTGATTTGGATAATATTCTAAGTAATTTCATAATTAGCACAAGTCTTCGGTGCTTTTCCTTTCTGTTTGAGTTGAAAATGCAACCATGTAGTCCAGCTCTATGGGAAAAAATGACAAAACTGTGGATGTTCTGCTGTGATTCATCTTTCTTTCACACATGCCTAAAAGGTTTTGAAATATGATAAGGGTTCAGGCTGTCTTTGTAGCAGTAAACAATTGCAAATAATAGAGCCATGTGTACATGTGTTGACTTTTTGTTTACTCTTCTAAGGTCTCTTTGATCTTATCGTGGGTTCTGGCAAGAGCAGTGATCAGCACGTACTGGAGTGCTGTGTGCCCTGGCATGCTGGCTCTGGTGGAGGCTCTGCAGGATGGGACAGCTGCAGGGACCCCAATGGGGATATTGGCAGGTTTCTGGAGACTGACACGGGAGAGGGCAAGAAGGCCATCCCAGCCATCTCTCTTCCAGCATAGCTCTTTCTTATCACGTGATGATTTTTTCTGGGTTTTTTTGCTGGTCCCTGTAAAAATCTTAAAACTTTGAGGGAGGATAAGTTTCTTCCAAAACACGTAAGGTTTTGATGAGGTATAGGACGTTGTTGTTCCTTGGATGGAAACCTTAGATGGAATTTTAAAATTTCTTGTAATTCTGTTTCCTGTAATCCTCTTCTAATCTCCAACCAAAATCTCTTCATTTTCTTACTTCTCTACCACTATTCAGTGCACTGTGCTGCTCCAACGCTGGCACAGGATCTCCTCGTTCCCCCTTTCTTTTTGGGTTCCCTGTGCCACACATAATGTTCCTGGGGAGGTAACCTTTTAGGAAAGATAATGTCTCAACTTCAGTCTATTGTGTGGCAAGTTCTGATTAAGACATCAAGCTCTAGTGACATGACCATCCTTGTATTTGTACATACATTTGCACAAGTGCAATTCTGTGTGTGTATTCCAACTCTTTTTCAGTCTTTATGGAAATAAATTATAATTCACTTTCCAAGTAAAAACATCTACATTTTTATAATTTTTCCCCTCATCTTTATGCCAAGTGTATTTTGGCTCTACCCAGAGACCTGATTAAAAATATTAAAACACACTTACCAATGTGCACTGGTTACATTTATAGCATCTGACTTGAATGTTTGTTTCATAGTCTGGGTTGTAACAATCTGATTCTCAGACTGCTATTGACGTCAGTTTAATAGGAAAATTCAAATAGAACCTGTATTAGATTTTCACTATTAAGTTAACAATAAAAACTTTCTACAGATGCCTTACGTAGACGAGGCTGTTAACAGAAATATTACATTAATGAAAATCAGGCCTCCAGAAACAGAGACTAAGTGGTTTTTTTTAAACAAATAATTTTGTTTTCCATTTTCTAGTTCACAAAAATATTTGTTTTTTAATAGCACCAGCAGTTTAGATGTTAAGTATTGGGAGAAGGCAGCTCTTGGCCATTTGTGGTCATGTTGCAAATCTCTTAGTTTTTCATTGCTGGAGAGCCCCTCCAAAAGTGTTCATTTGACTGATTTAATTGCTGTCAAACTCACCTTTCCCTCTCTGTTTCTGTGGCATACCATGTTTATCAGCTCTTCTTGACCTGCTCAGTCAAGGTCATCAAAGGGTACTGATGTAAACAGAAAAAACCTGGAGGTACCAGGTTGGGTCAAGACAAACATCTGTCAGGGTTTGTACCACCTGTAGTGGTCAGCAGTCCCTGCCTTGAGGACTGTGCAGTGTACTGAAAGCAAATGGTGGAGAGAGGAAATAATGATATTGTCCATGTAGAGGCGGACAAATTCTGGCATAGACCACGTAGGTGACTTGCTTGTACTAGAATCAAGAAATCCAGGCATGAACTTACAAAGGGAGCCAGAATGTTTTGCCTCTTCTGCAGCAGCAGAAAGGGACTGGTGTCATCTTCAGAGATCACTTCCCTACAGCCTTGAGTAGAGGTAACAAAGCCTTTGCATTCATGCTCCTTTCTGTGATGAGGAAAGCAAGGGAAGTTTCTTGAAGGGGTGTACTGGTGGTGGCACTGAGCAGGGACAGTGGGGGTCCCTTTGGTAGTTTCAAGTGCAGGTACATCTGTGCTTTTGCCCTGGGAGATAGAACTGGTCGGCATCCCCAGAGTGGGTGTAGACCTACTTCAGTGCCCAAGATGTCCATGTTACCAGCTAAGAGTGCTGGGAAACACCTTCAGTGGAGGTAGCTCAGGATGCAGATGCTGTGTGAGCTGCAGGTTGAGGTCTGGGTGGGCGAGAGCCTGAGTCAAGAGGCCAGGAGACTGTGAACTGCTGACCCTGTGCACAACAAAGGGCACGGGAACCTGTGGTACAGCCAGGTGATGAGAGACTGAGACTCAGCAGGAGCCAAGGACCCCAGACTATTGCATGCTTGGACTGTGAGGGTATAAAAGCCCAGCAATTTCTTTGTTTGGGGTCCCTCCTCAGAGGAATCATCTTGAGCTGTTTCTGTGATACTGTGCCATGAACAAATGGCTTTATGTAATGAGACATCTGAGACTCTGCCATGGGAAACCTGGGGGTGAGCCAGTGAGGAAACCTGGCCTGATTGGGGTGCGGTGTAGCTGGGAAAGGGCCTCAGTACCAGCTCAGGTGGTGTGAGTGTGACTGCCAGAGTGACTCCTGGAGGGCTGGACAAGGAAGTTTCCCTAACAATGGAGTAGTGCCACACTGGCACCAGCTCCATTTGCATGGAAGGCTTTGAATCTTCTCCATCCTCTAACCAAAACATGGGCCCAGCCTAGCCTGCCTGCCTCTGAAGCTGAGGATCTGTGTGCAGCAGTGTATTTCTTTTTTGGTTTCATTTCATCTTTGCCAGCTGCAATAACAAGACTTTTAAGACACAGCCACATTGTGCTGCTGTGGTTTAGGGTTTATATTACTTTAGCAGTGTTAGGCAGGTATACTGCACAAATGGGCACAAAGCATGGCAGTAAGGGCTTTGTGATGAACTTTCAGTGTGTGATAAGGGCAAATGAAGGGTGCTTTCTATTTGCCCTCCCTCCGCCCCTTCTTGAGAGCCTGAGATTTCATGAGGTGTGTTTTGGATGGGTGTAGACTTGCTTAAACACAGTTATTTTCCTTGTCTGCAGTTGAGATGACAATGTTCCACTGAAATGTTTGACAGCCTGAAGTAACTGACAATTATTTCACATGTGCAATGTTTATCTCCGTGGTGTGCAGTGTGACAGCTCAGAAGTGACACCGACATTCAGTGGGAATCTCACTGTTCCTCCCATCAGCTGTCCTGGTAGCCTGCAACATTTTAAAAACACTCTGTGGTTTTTACATGTGAACAGAGGCTCTCTGTTTGAAGCCATGCTAGGTAACTTTGTGTTTCCTTAGGCTTTTTCACCCCCCTGAAAGGATAGTGTGCAAAAGTGCATCAGGAAGTGGGGACTAGGGGTTTATATATTGGTAAAAATTGAAACTACTGTTCTTAATTATGACCACATCAGTTTATGGGAGATCTTGTGAAAGGTCATACATATTTCTTTGAATAGTTGAAAGGACCAACAGCATCTGTTAATGTAACTTGGGGTAACTACAGCGTAAGGCTTTGGACAGTTCTGCCAGAGTAACTGCGTACTGTCTTCGTGTTTGTATTTTGTTTGCAGATTCCCATGAAGAGTATCCCATAGCATGAAGATCAGTGTCCTAACCTAAAACACCTTGGAGTTTGAAATGGTTTTAAAGCCTTAAGAATGTATAATCATCTATGCTTAATCTTCTGATGATTTCTTTATGTAGTTACATAGTTAAACCGTAATTTGCGCTCTGTTTGGTTATGGATGAGTTGTTAGGAAGGTATTTCATGTGTTGCAAAGGCACTTCAAATATAAACTGGCTACACAATTATTGGGGAGGCACTGAATGCTTGCTAGGAAAGTGATTAGGAGTGTATTTGTTCTAAAAGACACAAATATCAAAAGACAGATAGTTTGATAGCAGGTGGGAAAAGTTGCTTTTTGTCTGGTTTTACTTTGGAAAATACCCAACAGACTAACCCAAACCCTTTTCTCCTGTTTACTGCTTACAGTGAAATGCAGATTGACCTAATTCAGCTTGGCTTTCTGATTCTTATGATTAAGCACAGTGCTTTTTGTTATAAAGCATGAAACAAGCCGTAATAAGTTCAGTATCTCTGTTTCCTTTTACAAAGTTAATTCTTTGAATTTTTGGCAAATTGACTGTTCATTTGTCAGTGTCACCTTAATCTAAAAAACAGACAGTGAACAGCTCCATCTACTTTTCCTCCTCTTTGTTTAAAGAAACAGACAAAATAAAATACAATTTGCTGAGATCCATTCTGAGTTCATCCATATTGTCCATATTACAAACATTGTTTTCTGTGTCTATAAGGTGGTATTAAGTTTTTGCAGTAAAAGTAACTTGTGTAGGCATTACCATGGTGAGAATTTCCTCTATACTGACATTTAGGTAAAATGCAAAATGTAAGGTCTTTTATTAGTAAGCCAGATACCTATTTTGAATGTGGCTGTGGATTTAATTTACTATGGTTGGCATAGCAGAACTCTTCTATGTCTGAATTATTCCAACCTTAAAAAAACTAAATCCTAAGAAGTGTTGCAGCTATTTGGACTGAAAATTCCCTCCTTTCCTATTAGTAGCTGAGATTTATTTTGCTGTTTAACTAGCTGGATCTTTTGTTCGTGGGAATTGGCATCCTGCAGTAGCATGGTGTGTGTCCAGTGGTGAATGTGAACCTGCATTGTAATGTCAGGGCAGAGACGGCAGTGTGATTTATTATCGAACTGGGCAACTGCTGTGCTTTGTGAAGCTCAGGCAGCCCACAGAGGTTCAGGGATAAGTGACCTTGGGTTTCCCTCTCCTCCTGCTGAAGTGAGATTTGGGATAGAGCCAGGCTGGGGGGGCTGTGTCATAGCTGGGTTCTGCTCGGGGCTGAGCAGGGGGTCTGGCGTGGTCCAACATGTGGGTGGCCTCACGGCTCTGTCTGACCTGGCCATGGACCTCTCTGAGTGTCTCTGGTAAAGCCCAACTCATACCATAGGTGTTTTATCAGCAAATTATTTTAATAATGACATTTTTCTTTTGCAGTGTGGAGAATGACGCAGTTGCATGTTTTTAGTATTATCCGCAGCGAGCATATTGATGGCATTGTGCTTTTCTTTTCCTAATCCAGCCTGCTGACTACAGTGCTGCTTCAGTTCAGTGCAAAAATCTCAGTTGTGGGTGATATAACTTGGCAGCTGGGGCTCCCCAGCTGCTGGTTGCTGGCGATACAGGAGCCACCTCAAAGCAGTGGGTGACGGCTTTGCCGACAGCATGGCTCTGTGCCACAGCGGTCCAGCCAGGCTGTGCTAGGGGTGACCTGGGCCTCTGCAGAAGTAGATTCCCCTTTGCTCTCAGCAGCTACTGTGGAGCTCCAAACAGTGCTGGAACCTGTTTTGTCTGCTCAAGAAACAGGAGTGAGGCCAAGTATGTTGTCAAAAACAACTAGGTGTGAGGTGACACTATGTGAAAACTTTTGAAGAACAAAATGTGTAGCACTCAGACTATTTGAGGTAATCAGAAGCTCTGTTACCCTGAGTAATCACAGTAAAACAATCACAGAGCTTACTCTGCTTTATTCCATGTTTTTCAGAATGGTAGCATGCTTGCAGTAATTCCTAGGTGGTCTCTGTATGTGTGTGGTGATGTCAGCAGCTTGGGGAATTAGCTTTGCTGAAGTTTACATCTGCTGACTCATCTGTTTAAAGAAGTTGATTCTTAATTTTCAGTGGGTAATAATTTTTCTCCTCTCATACAACATTTGAGGAGACAGAGATGGTTATGAGGTTTAGCAGGGGCTGCCACAGCAGAGGGTTTCCTTGCACTCATTTAACTTACTGCATATTTTAATGGCTGCAATATACAGAAAGCCTCAGTTTCATGGTTCTTCCTGGACCCTGTCCAGCTTCTGCTGTGAAAGTACAATTCAGCAGAAAGCCCTTTTAGAATATTTATTTATTTTTAGTATCCAAGAGTTCTGCATTTGGTATCCTGCATCCTCACCAGAAGAGTTGTAGCAGTGGTGCCTTGGCACTAATGAATGCCTTGATATCTCTGAGGTTTTTTCCACTGTTTTTTTTTTTTTTCATTGGGTAACAGAAAGTGAAATCCTCCTCTGCTTTCCTGCCCTTAAAATCCAGTTTTGCTGCTCTTCTCTCCTTCCTCTCAACACCCCTTTGGGAACAAGAAGGAATGGTGTCTCTGGCAAAGAAACAGGTAGGGTTTGGTTGGTAAGTGGAACTGATTTAATTAAATCTCCTTTCAGCCTCATAATGGAGTCATTCAAGAAGGCAGAGGAGTTGGAATGTGGCTTCTGAGTCTTTTTTTCTCTCTTTTCTCTTTCCTTCTTCCATCCCCACAGTCAATGGGAGTAAAATGGCTTTCTAAACAGAATGCTTTTTTTTTCCCTGAATGTTAAAAAAATAGGTTATGTTAAAATGTAAATATAATTTTTATTAACTCATCTTCTCATTCCTGAAAATATGAGAGCAACTTTAATACGTGCATAGCATTTGCTCTAGTTGCATACCAGTGTGACAGCGAGGACTGCAGATCAATCTAACACCACCAGAAAACACAAAGTCATTGAGCAATACAAATTTAATGCCACAGAATTCTCTTTCCCATCCTAACTAGCTCATGGTCTTGTTTTATTAATTTTACTCTGTCGGTGCACTTTGGTTTTGTTATCTTGACAATTGATGTCAAGAGCATTGCTTAGAAAAATTGGGCTTGGAATTTTGTTGAAATGTTTTTTTGTTTTTGGAGCCAGAGTATTTTGCAAGACTCATCAGTTTTAGTATTTTTTTCCAGGGGAAAATAGAACAGAGTTCTGAAGAAATTCAGAAAGAAAGTGTGCACGTGAGTGTGCAGATGCGTGGTAGGCAGTTAAGGGACTGGCATCAAATGTGGAAGACTTGGTTCAGCTTCCTGGTCTGCATGGTACAGAGTAATGTAGGATGGAAAACTGCTCTCTGACCTTTGAAATGGGTGGAGTGAAAACTCAATCAGTGGTTTCTTACTGCTAGGAGATTCCTCTGACTAATGGTTGGCTTTCTTGACCTGTAAAGCAGAGATTTTTGATTTTCAGAATGAAGTTGTCACATTGGGATCAGCTGTAAAGATTAGGCAGAAATACTGGTCTTTCAACAAATGGGATGGCTCGTGTGAATAAATCCCAGGGAACTAACACAGGAGTAAGATCGTTGTTTATGATACTTACATAGTGCCAAAGAATGTATGTACACCCTCTGACATGGGTAAATCTGAGCTGGCTTTCTTACCAGAAGCAATAACACTTTTCCCTGACTGAGCAAAACAAACCCTGGCTCACTCTGCAGCTTTACTGTTTTAGGTATTTGAACAAGCTCTGTACTGCAGTGCATCAAGTTGAGAAGACACATTCATGAGTCTTAAAAGATTGTGCCTTTAGATACCTGTTTGTATATGCCCATCTTTAGGGGGGAAAATGATTACAAATATCAAGGCTGTTGTGCCTGCTGGAAAACATGACTTCCTGCTTAGTTAGCTGCTGTTGTGGTTGTTTATTGTTGCCCTTGAGAAAACAGAGCTATGCTGCCTATGGACTGCTTTGAGTTCAATGGAAAATTGTGCTCTCTGAGTTAATGTAGTTTAAACTGAATAACCCTATGCACGTGTTATGGCTGTGCTCCATCAGTATGCTGTACCTCATCCATTTCCTACATACTTGCTTTGTTGGACATCTTTTAATGCCAGAATAATTGTTATTTAACTTCTTGTCTTCACATCTCCGTGCGGGAATTGGTAGAGATTACACATGCAGAGAGTCAGTGCACACGCAGAACACAGATGAGAAATCCAGAGCAAAGCCGAACAACTTGTTCTCTATTTTAGAATTGAGCAAGGGCAATGATTTACTCAGTGTCTGCAGTTTATGGTAGTCTATTTTCTAATCCACAAAACTGCTTTAAAGAAGTAAAATTGGTTGTGCATAGGTGTATATCTGACACAGTGAGTTGAATGTCAACATTGTGAGAATCTTGACTTCAGTGTAGTCATCTCTGTGCAAATCCTCTGACAGCATCAGGTTGGTTCTTTGCTTAGAACTGTTGTAGATGGAAGATATTTTTTAAATCCTTTCTTTTTTCCCTTAGTGCTAACAAGTCAATGCATATTCTCTATGTGTGCATGTTCCCATATTGTACAATACAGTACTTTTCTTTCCTTGTGGAAATGGCCCTCACTGTGTAACTAGAGACTATATAAATGCTGTAAAACAGCTGTGCTCACCACTGCAAGGGCTTTGTTTACTTCCACATTATTTATTCATGTATTCTTTTTTTTTCCAGCCCCCCCAAGTATTGGTGCCTATTTGTTTTCCTTTTTCTTTTTTTCCCCTGAAAATCCTTTGATGGAGAATTCAACCTTCTCTATGCAACACCACATTCAGGGGTCTCATGTCTCATTTGTAGTTGGAATACCTACTGGGGCAGTACAAGAAGCTTGGATGCAATGCAATGAATCACCATGACAAGCTCTACGTAAGAGCTGTTTGGTAAATGTTCTGATACAAGAAAATGCCAAATGAAACAATTCCTTCCTTTCTTCCTTTGGCCTGAGAAGTTACTGCCCTGAAGATGAAAGCAATTGGTTGTTAATTCCTTAGAAATGTTAAAAAAAAAAATAAATAAATGGAGGATGTTTCAAGAGTAGGTGCTGCTTGCAGTATGCTGTGGTATTTCAATCTATGAAGAAAATACTGGGCTTGATAGTGGCTTTAGTATTCAAGCCAAGGTCTACACTGACAATAATTTTTTGGGGGGAGTCATTAAGCATTTTTGTGGGTGAAATGGATATTTTTTTTAATAACTTCTCATTAGTGAGTTTGTTCTGTTGGAACTCAGGGCTCCATCCCATTCTGTCTGGCTTTTCCAGCTGTGGTCAATAGTATTTGATGCTGCAGAGAAGGGAGAAAAAACCCTGGCAGCACAGTCGAAAGTGATAGAACTTTTCTTTTAAGCAGTTCTGTGAACTGAGTAGATCTTCTTTATCCCGCCAGGCTTCCTGGTATTGCAGCATAACAGTGAGATATCCCTTGGTCTCTTTCATAGTTAGCCTATTTAGCAAGCACAGTGGTCTGAGTGAATTTTGAAAAATGTTTCTCTTACTGTTACATAGCTGTAGGATGCTTTACTCAGCCACCATCATTAGAAGGTATTTTTTAATTAACTGCATCTAATCTGTGTTTCAGTAATGGGAGTTTAACTGAAGAATTAATTTGGCCAAGCTGTGCTTATACTTAATATAACAATTAATATAATATTAATATAACAATCCGTACACATGCACTCCCTTGCTTACATGCTGTTCTGTCTCTGCCTCTCATCTTTAGATCCTGTGTTGCTTATTGGGCTTTACTTCTGTAACTCAAGACTCCTCAGCCTGGAAAATGTTTCAAAAAACAATATTTTCTTTTTCTCAATGAAAACGTAAAAACATTAGAGCTGGACAAAGTGTATCTTTTTTCATAACAACTAGGAATTAAATGAGTTTTGATGACTAATTTACTCTTCTGGTGGAGGGGACACAGCTGGCTGACTTGCTGGGCTGCTGCACGGTGCAGTGCTGCTGTGGTCACCCAGTGCTACCACATAAAACACATTGCATCATGAAGCCACTATCCTAGTTATAAAGGCCAGTTTCAAAATCAAATAAACTCCATGAACCAGGTGATGAGACTTAAAGCAGAGTCAGAAAATAATTTGAAATCACCATTAAAAAGCCATGAAGCAATTTTCTGAGGCAATGCATTGGGGTTTTTTTATAATTGAAATTACTGGTATTGCTGTTGCAGACAAAGCATTCTGGTGAATTCCCACAGAGGTGCCTACAGAAAGTCAAGTAGCTCAATCTTCTGCTTGTCCAGGCATTAATTTATTGTTGGCATTGATTAGGCAATAGATACAAACCTGACGATGGACTGTGGTCTAGTTCCTTTGTTCTGGGGCTACATAAATATTTTGTTACCTTTTTTATATTTTATCTAAAAAGTCTTGTAGCAGATCTGTGTCTCTTTCCCTTCATCTCCTGCACCACAGTCTAAATTAACCCATGAAATAGTTTTACATCTCCATAAATGCATGGAAGAGAAATTACATTGGACTCATCAGTAAAAATACAGAAAGAGTGGGCTCTGTAATCTATCACTTTAATGAGGAATAATTTGATTCTGAAAAAAAAATTGCCATTGGAGAGAAAGTATTGAAGAATAAAATCCCCCAGGGAGGCAGCAGTTAGGAGACTAGTTTAAAAGAATCATGAGCTTTTTTAAAAAAAATATGGGAAGTAATTTTTTCCCTCATTTTCTGGTTTCTGGGCCTTTAAACAACCTACACGTCATGTTTTCAAGCTTTTTCTTTTTTGTTATTTTTATTTCTGCACGAGCATGAGAACTTGAGATATCTTTTTAAAATAAACAAAACAAAAATCCTGCAACTGAGATCTTTGGATTCTCACAGAGTCTTACAGTTGCAGCAGCTGGAGCTGCAGGAAAAATGTGAAGCTTGTAATAATAGTCACCCCACCCAAATGGGTTAAAGCCTGGACTTCCATGGGATTACACATTTCAATTAAATGCAAGATACAGTAATGGGAGCTGGGTCTGGAGCTGAGTTCCCATTACACATGCTTATTCAGATGGACAAAATTCAATTAAGGGAGCTCAAAGGAAGTGGGCAGCATTAGGATGTGTGAAGTTTGGAGAAATTCTTTGGTTGTTGTCATTCGCTTCCTTTCTTAATGTCTTTGCTTTTACATCTGTGTTGCACCTCTGAGTCATCCTGTTCCCTTTGCCTTTCCCTGCTTTTAGAGATAGAGAAGAGCATAGATTCCCAAGGCTCTAGACCTGAAGGATCTTTTCTTTCTATGTATGTTCTATCTTCTGCAAATTAAGCTTGTTCTTATGATCTTCGGGTAAGCAAGGGAGTGGGTTGGGACATGATGCCAGGTATGCCAAAGGGTTTGCAGCACTGACGTGGTTGGGGTGCAGATGGAAACTGGAGGAGTTTCTTGCTGCAGTGGTTCAGGTTCCCTTGTCTGCCTTCAAAGGCAGATGTTTTGTATGTTTCTAATTGGGTTTTTGGTCTGTGCCAGGAACAGCTGTGGAATGGGTTCCAAAATATCTTCTGATGAGCACACTTCTGATGCTGAATTGCTCTTTAGTTCATAACTCACACTCCTCTCCCTCCCACCTGGTGCTCCAGACTGCCACAAGCCACTTCCATAAGGTGGCTCATCTCTCTTGAACACATTTTGGAATAGGTACAAGTACCTTAGGCACAACATGTTTTTCAGTAAGAAATAGTCTTTAGGCCTGTGATGTCTTGGGCGACAATTTGACTAATTGTAGAGAAACAGAACAAAGCTATTCCCAAACTTTTTAAAATGTAGCAATTGTACCTCTTTTGCTATAGTGAGTGAGAGCTGTGCAGTCAAACTTTCACTTCTCCAGTCCTTAATGAGTGACCGGCAGAACAATCTTCTGTCACAAAGGCACAGATCAATGTCTAAAAGTACTTCCTGAAGGCCGGCTCAAGCACCTGGGTTGATGGAGATTGATCTGTGGCAGTGAACTGAACTGGAGTTTTGTGATGGAGTTGGTACATTTAATATGCCCTGCCATACTGATTATTTGAGCAGATACCAGAAGCTTTACAGTCCTTCCTTTTACTTTCATCCAGGAATTCAGTAAAGGACTTCTTTTGTGTACTTGAAGTGAGTTGCTTTGTTTTCTAATATGTGGGCGTTCTTCCTAAGAATCAGAAGCAACATTTTGCAATGAATGCTCAGAACATCAAAAAATCAAGCCTGCCTGAGAAATGTTTTGTTTCCTATGCAGATGCTGTTCTTGTGGTAAAACATGGTGATTTCCAATGTCCTTCTGTCCAAACTCTCCCAGTAGTTTGGCAGTTTCTGTGGGGTTTTGTGTCTTTCATTTTTTCTATGCCCTTTACCTTTTCTCTGCTGTGTGTGACAGATGCCTCCCAAGTCGTTCCATCCCCTTGAGGAGAACTATCTGCATAGCTGGTGGAAGATAATCTTGTGCATAAAGCTGCTTTTTCTTGTGGGGAAAAAAGTTTCTATTGGTTTTGCTTTTGGTTTCTGTTTGTTTGGGGTTTTTTTGTTTTGTTTTCAGAAGTGTTGCCTTAGCATGGAAAAAGATTTAGTCATTTGTAGTTCAGAACTGCTCTGTATTAAACCTCATAAAAAGGATGTCTCTGTGCTCATGGCTTTTGTACTTTTAATTAAAGGGGGAAAAAAAGCCTGTATGTTGTTGCCCATAAATATTACATGGCTAAACTTGCTGTGGATTTCCTACAAGTCACAACATATGTCAGAGCTGTGGGTTAATCAGGGGGCAGACTGATAACATCTTGTTAACCCCTCTTTGCTGCCCTGGATTTGGGACAAAATACTTGATGCCAGCAAACAGCCCATAGTGGTGCTCAGAAATCTTCAGCCCCGTGGGCCCAGTGGCCCAAGAGCAGCTGGGTGAAATGGCCATTGCAGCCAGGACTGGGCTGCAGGGCTCGGTGCTGCAGGCACTTCATCAGCACCTGTGCTCCTGAAGATCCTGCCATGAAGTCCTCAATGAACACGGTAAAAATGACTGAAAGCTGAGTAGCTCTTTAGGTAGGAGATGAGAGTGAGGGAGCAGCAAGGGGGCTGACTTGGAGAGGTGAAGCATTTAAGCGTAATGTGCTTTTATTTAGTCTTGGTGGTGAAAGACAAAGGCCAGCCTGTGATTAAATTCTGGCAGGGCAGCCCTACAGCTCCTTCCCCTACCTCCTTTGAGGCTGGCCCAGTTGCTCTGCCTGTCTTCCTGGCCTTTTCACTTCCCCTATTTCGAAGTCCTGCCAGGAATAGCACATTTTATACGATGCCAAATGTATAAATTCCTCCAGCCACTCGGTCTGGGAGGAATGTACTAATGGTGTGGCTGACTGAGTCTTAATCTGGGATGTTTTTAATTTTCAGACCATGTTAATTTATTTTGATCTGAAAATTACAACATTTGATTCAGTTCTCCATTTTATTGCTTCTTTTAATACATCTTATTTGCCCTTAAAAAAAAAAAAAAATTAGGCCTTTCCAATCTGCAGCCACATCTCCTTTTTCTATACTGGATAACTGATAAAGAGGCTGTGTCATGCAGTAGACTGTGAATCCTCTTGAGATGGCAAGATCAATGCATATATTCTGGTTGGTTTGTGTCACACATTACTTTTATGCCAGCAGCTGTTTACTAAACATCCAATTGGAACTCATCTCCAGATTGTCAGCACCTATTCAGAAATGCTCTGTTCTCTAGGATCCAGTTTTGGGGGTTTTAGTGTTTTATGACTCTTCTCACTGGAAAGAGAAGGTAAACTCCAAGCTGATGGAGCACCCTATGGTATTTTTGTTTTTCTTTGACATAAAGTCTGGTTTTAGACATTTCCCTTTAGTATGCTCAAACTCTTTATTTTACCCTAATGCCATAGATATCACCTGTTATCAATGCTGTATCACATTTTAATGTGAAACAACTGACTTCACTGACTGAAACTGGTGTCTTCAGTCCTAGCTGTTTGCTCAGTCTCAAACTGAATGCATTGTCTGAGTGTCTCTCCCAAGTTCCCAGTGAAGAATTTCCAATTCTGGATAAGCTTTTGACCATACTAGAGTTCTGCATTCTCCTCTTATATAACATTTGTCCGTGCTAACTCATTTCACAGAAATACATTTCCTTTTGAAATATGCTTTCTTCCCAGTAGCTATCTGTTCTTCCTGACTGCTGTAGCAGGAAAGTATGACTGTGACAAAACTCCTACTGCAATGCCATTAGTAGTATGATGCAACTGCACTACTCAAGCACAAGCAGTCAATCAAACAGCACCTTTATTAAAGCCCTGGGTGCCTGGACCCATAGACAGTGTGTGCTGTGCCTTCCCAAGGGTAGGGCTGAAGAGCCTCGCTGCTCCAGCAGCCACAGTGACATGATTGGAAACTGGAAGTTGTTCTCTGGACATCAGGGCTGGCTGTAGCAATATGTGCAGCATATTCAGAAATATGGACACCAGTAAGTTTATTATCTTCTGCTTCGAGGGGTGGTGGCAGCACAGCCGGTCAATACCTGGAATTAGGAGAGGTTTCTTGAAGCAGCTGTAAGTCAAGGAGCTCTGCCAGAAGGGGTGTGGATAAATCTTTGGTTCCTGCATGTCAGCTGGATTTTTGTGCTGCCTTGGGTTTATCGTACATGCACTTGATGGGGTCTTTTTTCTTTCCCCACCCCCGCTTTTTCAATAGGCCCTTTTCCAGCTCTTGATATAGCCTCAACTCTGTTTAATTTATTCCTTAGAAACGAGAAGATCTTTTGCTGTTTTTAGCCTTCACAGGCTACTGACTAGTTGTTGATGTAGAGACTGCCTGCTGGGTGCCAGTACAGGCTTCATATTGGTTGGTGGAGAGAGACAAGCTCTGCTTTGTTCAGTCCTTTTTCAAACCTTACCACCAATATGGTGGGCAGATGGCAGAAACACGAGCCCTGTGTAAATGAAACCACGGTGCTTGCTGTGAGACGTGTTGAGGGATGGAGAGCTGATGGCCTGTGAGGAGGAATCGATTGCTGAAGGGCAGCAAAAACCTGGCTTCCTAAATTGTGCCACAAAGGATGGAGGGTGTTGGTGTGTGTGTAAAATTTTTAGCATTTTCTAAAGGCAGTTCATTGTGACAGAAACTTTGACCAAAACCATCATAGACCTGTTGAATGTAATGAAAATCAGGGCTACCACCATGCTTCCCATTATGCCAGGGGAGGACAAAATTTGTATTATTTTCCTCTTTAATCACATATCCTGTTTCTGTAATGATGCTGTTGGTGAGGCCACTATAATAGGTGAGCAAAGCAATGTTGCCTGTGCTTTTGTCCTGCAGAAATTGCCTGTTTACAATACATGGAAGATTGAGTACAGCACATTGTGACCTTGCACGTTAGGTAATTATGTAAATGCCTCTGTGGCGCCTGTTAAACGTGTTTCTGTGCTGTTTGAGTTCTGTGGATGGACTCATTCCTTCTAGTCTGCATCAGATGACAATACAAAGGCAGAAACACACCACTGGCAGTAGGGCAGGACAGCCAGTACATTTGGAAAAGCTCTTCAGCTGTATGCTCCTCGCAGTTATGGTTGTCCCTCTGCCAGGTTTGGATCATTTGGGGCACAGGGGAGGCTTTCATGTCATTTTTCTTGTTGTACAAGTTTAAGATGACTTGTCTATGTATATTGTTTTTGTATATAAATACATAAACATTGGAGCAGTGACGGTAAGAATGAGTATGCAAGTTACAGCCCAATTTTTTTCAGAGATTTCAGGCCAAGCCCTTCCCTCTGGAGGCTGGAAACATACGTGCTGCAAGAATTGGCTCAAGTAAAGCAAAGACTAAATTCCTTGAGTGCTTGCTATAGCACTCTTAAAAATCAGCATCACTCAGCTGACAATACAATGTTAAAGCAATACTAGTCTTAAAGTTTGCTTGCTATTAAAAAAAAGCCAGTCTGATTTTGCATGGCATAGCTTCCTTATGACCCCTCTTGGGACAGGCTGTTGCCCTTTTAAACTGAGAAATGGCAGTAGAGGGATTTCTTTATCCCAGGCCTTTAAACTTCTGGTGCCCAAGTCACAGTAGGCTACCCTAGGGCAAATTTCTTGTCACCCAGAAGCAGGATAATTTGTATGAAGCTGTACTGATACATGCTATACAAACAATTGCTTTGACTGTACAATTTTTTTTTTTTTTTCTGGATCTTCCTTCTGTTTAGGCAGACACAAAAGCTGAATCTGGAACAAGGCCACAGGGTTAACAAAGCCTAAGTCAATTGCATTCACTGTTGTACCACCATCTTTATTATTTTTTTCTCCTTAACTAAGTTAATTCAAGGTAAAATCCAACAGGAAAGGATGCTGTTTCAATTTATTATCTTCTTTAAGACAAGCATAAAATAGTCCTACTCTTCCCATGCTTAGTAAAAAAGAAAACAGAAAAGGGCTGGGTCAAGTTAGCAGAATTGTTTTACCTCTTGCATTGTGTGTGCTCCTCTGTATGGAACTTCATGCTGTATTACAGCAATTTACCCTGTGACAGAAAGTGTTCAAAAGCCCTGTTTTGAGTAAATGTTTAACTTTTGATAAACGCTGTATTGTTCTAGCCAAACAGCAGTACAAACATGTCACCATTTGGTGCCTTTCCAGCATGCACACCTTGTTCTTCTGTGATGCTTTTGTTAAACTTGAATGAAATCAAGGTACATTAGGTACTCATCTGAAAGATAGACACGGAATTCAGCCAGTGCTCTTCACAGTCAGGTTCATCCTTGGTGCAAGATTTTTGCTGCCCATGGAGGAATGAACTTGTCCTGTTACATATCTTTTCATGCTGGTTGTGTTTCAGAACAGGTCCATTTGTCTGGGACCATATCTCTTGTCTAGAAATCTGTGATGAGTAGAGATATACCATCATATTGCTTTCTTTTCTGTCCAGATAAGAACAGAAGGTGAAGCGTCTGCATGTTATTAATCACTGACATATTGCTCTGGTGGTCAAAGGCTGAGATGGGCTGCATAGAATTGTGAGCATCCCTGAAGGTGTGGGGCAGAGATCTGATCAAGCAGATCAGCAGAACTGAGTTGCAGAAAAGTAAGGATGCTTCAGAGACCATAAAGTAGAGCTACTATTTCAGGAAAGGGACAATATTTGGTCTAGCCAGTGGTTGCCTCTAAAAATACTTCAAATATCACCCAAGTCAAAAACAGGACAGGCTATAAGCATATTTACCAAAAGGAGAAAATTAACTACCAGGCATCTTGCCTTTCAGAACATTTCACTGTAGGTGAAAAACATTGTTATCCTCCATGTCTGTCAAAATTTCACATGACAAACCTGATTATAATAAGCAACCGTGAGCCCAAAAGTACACCTAGACCTGGCAGCAAACATGTGAGAATAACTCCTATATATAGGTTTCTGCCATCTTCTTTCTGCTTCTGCTGTCAGGCTGTTGCTTCCTATTTTCTGGAAGGAGATTGAGAAACAAAGTATGCTCATGAGCAGAAGTCATAAGAACTGCCTAGAGCAAACAGCTCAGTCGTGAGGCACAGAAATGAGTGCTCATAAAAATGGACAGCTCTATGCTTTAAGCCAAAGCTATTTGGTATGATTAAGCAATGCCCTTGAATATGGATACAACTGTATTCCTTACTGACCACTGTGTACTAATGGCAGACTTGAGCTCTCCCAAAAAGAGAGCTGGATGTGCTGAGAAGACGACAGTGAAGATGAGAGCTTGCAGTATATTCATCCAGTACAAGCAAATAATGTAGGCATAATAATTATGGAAATTCCAGCAAAAACATCTTAGTGGCTTATGGGTTGTTGTTGGGTTTTGTTGTTGTTGTTCTTTGAACCAATGAACCAGTGCATCAAGGTTATTATTTTTTTAAAGTAGTAAGTGTGGTTTTTGTAAAATGACAAATCTCATAAGCATTGAGACATTTTTAAACAAGATGGCAAAGTTGTCTAGAAGAATTTTACCTTTTCCTTAAGAAGTTGAAGCAAGCACCACCTTTTACAACTTGTGTTTTCCTGGGGATTTGGTGGTGAATAATCCATGTTAGTAATCGAAACCTTACACTTCTGCAGCATTATAAATATCACTTGAAAAGGGCACTCTTTTAAGTAGGGACATTTTTACTTTGTACTTTTTTTTTTTTTCTCATGAAAGCAGGGCTATGTAAGCATCAGTAACATGCATATGATTACAGTATTATGAAAAATTTCTCATGCTCCTTGCAGTTCCTGAGTCAGCTGGTGGAGGTTGGGTGGGGGAGTAGGTTTATCCAGCTGTTACATCAGCAGCACATGGCCACTGCAGGTGTAACTTCTGAGCACACAGTCTGCACAAATGCAGATGCAGAACGAGTTCAGTGATTTGCTAAGGGCTTGAGGTACTGGAAGGTTTCTTCCTAATATAATTAATCATTACGTTGTTTAGGATTCTAGTTAATGGTCCTCTCTTAGTGTGTTTTTTACATCTCACTTTTGCTTGTATAAAGAAAAATCACCTCCCACACCTGTTATCCATTTCAGAATTGATTTTTTCTTTTCTTTAAAAGCAACAAAACATCATCATTATATGATGATACTTCTCAATATAAAATTTTCATCATAATAACATAGTAAACAAATTACATCTTAAAATACTTTTTGGGACCTTCTGGTAACTTGGACAGTAACAAAACAGATCAACATCTTCATGAAAACCTCAGACACAGCCATTCAAAACCAGTGGGATTATATATGTACAAGAAAATGTTTCATTAGGGAAAAGGTATTGTATGCTGAAGCTGAAGGTGATAAATTTGTGTGTGCATTTCCTATTCCAAATCAGTATTGGCCTGGACATAGCCATTGCTTTCCTGTCCAGGGCTGGATCTCAGTGACAAATTTCACTGTTTGGGCATTGCCAAGTCAAGCTTCTCTGTCCCATGCCTCTCTAATAAAAACCAGTCTTTGTTTTGTTGTGGGAATGCACCCATGGATGTGTAAAGAGGAGTATGTATGTGTGAAAGAGGGTTATGGCTCAAATCTGAGGAAAGATATTCCCAGGGACTTGAGATATATGGCCAAACCTGCTGGTCTTTCCTTAACTTCCAAAGCCAGATGTGACTCTTTGATCTTGTATTTATCAGCATAAATGTGCTCCCTACACATAATCAACAGCCAAGGCACTCGACCTTTCCCACGACAGTACCCCCCTTAGAACACCTTGCCTGTGCCTGTCCATCCTCTCTTGTGGGAAACCCTCAGGTTCTGTATCTGCTATAGGATTCTGTGTTTCTGAAACTTGCTTTTATTGTACTTAAAACCATTTATTTATTTATTTATTTTTACCATGTTTCACTGTCTGAAAGTTGTATACTACTCTATTGTACGGCCTGGAAAATGTGTTTTTGGGCAAGCAGGACTGGGCCTTTAATTTTTGTAGCTGAAAGAGCAACAGTGAAACTGCAGCTTTGCTTCGCATACGTGATTTCTGCAATTAAGGGCTGCAGCTGTTCTACTTTTTTTGTCTCTGTGACGCAAATCAAAGCGCACAGCAATGGTATTGCCTGAGGGAAGAGAGAAAGCTACTTGCTCGCTTCCCCATGCTGATAACTAAGCAGTGATGACAAGAAAGTGGGGCAAAGGAAAGTTCAAAAGCAGAATCTGAATATTATAAATGACTGGAGAAACACAGGTGCCTCTTCTTCAGCGCAAAAGGAAAATAGAACTGTGCGAATGTCAGAAGAAATAGTCAGCTATGCAAAGGAAAAGATGCAGGGCTGTAAATTTTCTGATGCTCAAAGGAATTCTGACGTACAGTAGTTGGTATCTGTATGTTATCAAATATGTTACAGCCCCATTTTAAACCAGATTAATTTTTAGCTGGTGACTTCAACCTTAAGAACCTTGACTCTCTCGCTTTCTCATGCAAATCCCTTTTTCACATGCATTTTGATATCAAACTGAATGGTGAGGTCTCATACAGTATCCTTGTGCTCTCCTTTCATGGGAGAAAATGGTAAGAAAACAGAGGCATTGGATGCAGCATGACTTGTCTGAGGCCCTGCAGCACGAAGAGAGAGGTTGGATATTCTCATGTCTTGAATCACAACCTGCTTTCTCCACTAACTTCTAAATTGATTTGTGTGGCCATCCCAAATCTGTGGATTTGTTTGCTTGTTTGGTCTGAACTGAATTTTATAAGCGTTTATTAAAGATAAATTTTGCAGGTTTGGTGCGGAACTAAAATGAGACTAGAGCTTTGTTCAGGCATCAAAGGTACCCAAACAGTGAATATAAACTTCTTCCAGGTGAGCTAGTGAAGTCCTTTCTGCTGGTTGTTGCTTTCTGTGTGCCCCAGCCCTGGCAACAGGGAATTTCATGGGAGGGCAGGAGTTCAGGGCTTAAGGCATCCAAGGGTCTGCTCAGGATCTCCTCTGCTCTCATGTTTCACACAAGCTCCATCCATCTCTACCACACTGATAATGTCCACCACCTCTCTTTTCTACTCCTTCACCCTGAGCCAGTGGGGTCAGAAGTTTGTTGTTCTGTCCCTGGCCTTTGTGTTCCTCCTGAATGATGCCACAGCTCCCCACCATGCCTGTGCTCTCTCCTCATTTCTTTTATTTCTTGTTTCCGGTGTTCTCAGCCCCGTTCCTCTATCATATCTCATAATTCCAGTGTCCAGCCCTCTTTTACCTTTCAGTGATTCTCCTGCCTTTGATTATCTGTCCTCCTCTTTAAAGTTTTCCCACCATTTTCTCCCTGATAAAGAAAGTGATTGTACTTTTCTGTGCTTTCCATAAATGTCTGTGGTAAGTGCTCAGGATGGAGAGAGAAGTACATTCTGTTTTAATGTGTAGTCCAATATTTACCTTGCCCACCAAAATGTTAATCTTTTGAGATACCTCACATTCTGTGATCTGGAGCAACTCAGGCATGGTTGAGATCTTAGCAGCAGTGCTGTGTGTTTAATGGATCTCTCCAACAATAATCTTGAAGAGCTTTACTTTCATTATCTTACATCCTGGCCATTTTGGGCGACCTTATGAGAGGGACAGCAAATGACACATCTGTGATACTGTAACCCCCTCCAACCTCTCAAATTGAAATTCATGATGTGAAATAAGACTTAAAAGGAAACAGATTTTGTTTTCCACATGGGTAGAATAATGTGTTTCTCTGTCACCCTGCACAGTGAGCATTCAGCCTCCCACGTACATAATCTCAGGCCACATACTGAAGAATCAAATGTTGCAGACGCAACTTAAAATGATCTGTGTGGAAAGTGTTGGGCCACTTTGAAGTTGATGGTACTAGCCCTGCCTGTGCTGCAGTTGCCTGTGAGTCCAGTACAGACTGGAGTCAAGGCCTTTTCTTTTGGTGGTACTTGTATCAGCAAATCCTACACACCATAATAGAAAATAAATCCACATTTATTGCAAGGCTGGGATTTAAGATTTTAACTCCAGCTTTGTTTTTTCAGCCAAGGCAAACATAGATTTTAGGATTGAATAATTAACATCAAGTTAGTTTACAGCATTTGACTTAAGGAAATAGTTTAGAAATATGTTCATATGTTTGCTACTAACAATTTTATTGGTAATAAAGAGGCTTGTTGACTCCTTTACTGGAAACTGGATATATGTCTTGGTTTTCATGGCTGGAGGTGGGGGAAATTCAAGTGCTTTATAATGATACCTTTTGAGCAAGATCCACAAAAGTATTCAGGAGTTTTTCAGTTATCTAAATATTATTGGGCAGCCCACTAATGATGTACCCACACTTGTAGTTATGCTTCTGTCCTAAAGCATCATAAGATTTTGTCTATGGGATCCCTTCCCTGTAAATGCAATTTCCTCAGGCTGATACAAAAAGGCTCTCTGAATTTCGCAGTTCCTCACTTTGTTAGATGTTGTCTTGGCTTAATGCACTGCTGTATGGGCATATTGTCACAAGTCTTGTCTTTTAATGTAATTTTTATACTAATATTTCATTTAGGGTGATAAGAGAATGTTTCTTTCTACTTGACCCAGTTGTAACCATAAAGGCAAATGAAGTTAGAACTGGAGTTCTGACTTAAAATTTTAAGACACCCTCCTTTCATGAGGAGAAGGTGGAGCTTCGAAATATGGTACATACTGAGTATTTATGAATGCTGCCTCATAATATTTGTTTTCCATCATTCTGCTGTCTTCAAATTAGTAAAGTAATGAATACACATTAACTTTATTATGGCAAGACAGTACTAAGCTTTATAGTTCTTACTGTAAAATGCTTTAATATGAACTTCAAAAGCAATATTAAAATTTATTAGTAATTTCTTAAAGCTGATTGATATGTTAGGGATTTTCATAGAAAGAAATACCTAGATGGGATGCATGCAGGGCTAGCCTGATTTCAATAAATTTTAAAACTTTTTCCTGCTGTTTATAGTTATGATAATTGGCTGTTAAAAGACTTTCTACTGGGGCTGATGCTGACTCTCCTTCTTTATTACTTCCTGCTTCTAATCACCCTTGAACTGGATTCATCTCTGCTACAGACATATTATTTAGCACAAATAGTCCTTGCCACTATTTGTAGGATTTTCCAGGGCTTTGGTACCAATTCATCAGCAGGGCAAACTGCTTGCAGTTGTGCTTTTGCAGCTGGAGTTGTTAAATGTGACTGAATGTGGAGTTCTGAAACGACACATGTGCTTTCTATTTCTTCATGAAGAGCAGGTTGTTGCTGTGTCAGTCGCAATCCCATTATGTGCTGCTCATGTGCAGCTTTAAACTTCATCTCTGTGATACTCTAGGGATGTACAAATGATGGACTGCTGTAAGAGTCTGCCATTTGTCTTGAGGGACATCTCCTTGGGTTTTAAAAGCTATTTTGAGTTGGTAAGTAATTTATCTGTTTTTGAAGATAAGGCCTTTTCTTCTAAGTAACTTGAAATGCTACTCCAAAGTGTTTTCAGATGTGTGAATAAGGCCTTGAACAAATCAAGGTTTGTTCACTAGCTGCAAAACAGTTTGATCTACATCCAGATTATAACACTATAATCTGATCTGCTGAGTCACAAGATGAAGCCAAATGTGTAGAAGACATGTTTCCAAGCTTGAAGGTCAGACTTGCTTTAAACAAGTGTAAAAAGATCTTTTTAAAAAATTTTCTTGTTTTCTAAGACAGTATGAGTTTTAAAGGTATAACAAAATCTCTGTTAATTTTATGGAGTTTTAAATAAATGTTGGTTGTGTACTGAAGAATAGCTTGTTACCTTTTGCTTCCTCGTCTGATAGGTTCCCTATTCTGTCTGAATGACATCTGTAAATGGGAAGTACAATTAAATTATTCATGTAACTTCCAAAGAAGGGGAAGAATCCTCCTCTGGCTGTGAATATCTCCACAATCTATACTCATTAGACTGTTGCATGTAGGGATGATTGTCAGCAATGTTACCTTTGGTTGTGGTCAGGTACTGCTTTGACATGGCACTTAGACAACTGTGATGCACACTGCTGAAGAACTTCAGCTGCTTGTAGGGAGTCATCCTCTAGGAGAGATGACAACAGCTGAAAAGCAAAATGCTATAGAAACTGTCATTAAAGCCTCCAGTTTTCTGGAATGTGTTTTCTTACAGTTTTATTTCAGCTTTACTGTTGGCCTATGAGGAGACCCGACTTCAGGCATCCCAGTTCTCTGTGTCTGTGCTCCTGTGATCCCAAATCTGGAGAACAAGCATTGACACCCAGATTTGATTTCATGGGATGTCAAGAGAATCAGTTTCAGGTTTATACATTTGGTACCAAGGAGGAAGGTTTGGGAGAGGGAAGAAGACTGCCACACAGATTCACCTCCTTGAAAGAAATCTAGGAAAGAAGAGGGCAGTGAAGTCTTTTTCTTAGTGCTTAAAAAATATTAGTGCTTCTGTTCAGTTGTAGGTTGGGGTGCCGAGTGGAGGAGAGTTAGCAGTGAAGTACTGGAAATAATCAAACCAGTCTGCAAAGATATTTTATTTACCTGTTGGATGCTTTTGGTTCAGCCTCATACATGGCAGCTGAGCGCAGTGTACATCTCACATATATTATAAGTAATGTTAGCTCTATTGTGTTGATATGTTTTCATCACCAAGGGTGTGTGCCAGTGCTAATTGCAGTGGGAATTTGGGAGAGTCTTCACAACTTGCAGCAAAAGCAATCGGTCTTAGTTCTGGCTGTTATATCCTCTACTTGGAAATTCAAGCAGTTGCATTAGCCAGCACAAATGAACACTAGTGTGCTTGCATCTTGCATAGTATTTTTCCAAATCCAGGCATTTCAATACTCAGCAGCTCTTCAGGTTCAGTCTAATAGAGGCAGAGAGAATTTGCATGCTAAAATTCCCTGTTTTCTATATCTGTTTATGTATGTTTTCAAAATAACTTTTCTTTTTCTCTGCTTTTTTTTTTCTATGTGAACTGCAGCTAAACTTGTTTTTTCCATTACTTTCAATGTTTGGTATTTAACTTTCAGATTGTTTTGTTTGTTTGCTTTTTCTTTCTTGGACAAACTCATGGGCAAGACCTTAGGGTTGCACTCCATTCTTTTTACCTGATGTAAAAAGTTAATATACTGTCACTGAAGTAAGTAGCATTGCTTTTTATTTCCATACTTGCTCTTTGACCACTTAAAACTTAGGATTCTCAGCCTTCAGCCTTTTTAACAAAATGGCTTCGTTATGGAATAATTTATGAATATTTACCTGCCTGTATGAGACTGGGTTTTGGGATAGCTGGAAAGAAACAGGCAGGAATCAAAACTACTCTAGTTTTTGAATTATTTATGTACTACATCTTGCATAAGCACCAAGCATGGGAGGAAAGACGTTTCAACTGAAATGTTTTTTTTTTTTATTTTTGTATTTTGCTACTAGTGACAGTCCTCTATTGGTCTAAGGGGATTTAAAAAATATTCTTGTTCTATTCTATATTTGTATTAATGTAGATTTTTTGTGTCCTTACAAACTAATATAAAAAATACCTAACTGTGTTCAGAAAGTAGCTCTTGGGAACCTTCTTCAACTGTTTTGACCCTTAGAGGGTCAAGGCCAACAGGTCTAGAGATACAGGCATACCTTTTCTTGGTGTTGCAAGTGGTCACCTGCATGAGGGACCTTAGGCTGCCCTCTTATTTAATTTCTGTTGACTTCAGTGAAAGAGACTTAGGAAAGCAAATGCAGAGGACCTTCCCATAGAAAGGAAAGAATATTTGTATGTTTTGGTGACTTCACCTTCTACTTTTCAACTTTCACTGTCTAAGGTACTCCTCTCTCATTATTTTGTTTTTCTTTTCCACTCTGTCAGTGTCAGTAACAAGGGAGATTGTTTCGGTTTAGGTGCAATGCTAAGCGCATCTTTTAGTTTTGCAGCTGGACACGTGTCATTTTCCCCTGTCAACCACACTACTTGTACGTAGCTGAAAGGAAATTGGTCTTGTAAAGTTATAGATTAAGATAAGCAAGAAATAGAGGCCATGCTAGGATCTTACAGCAAGATTTTCATGTTTCTTAAATGCAACAGCCAAAATATCCATCTCTGATTTGAGGGTCTCTTTTAAGCTCAAAATAAGTGAAGCAATAGATGTAACAAGCTCACAGTAAGAGAGGCAGTTAAATGGGACAATGGTGTAGAAAATGTGATCCAGTGTATTCCTCCCCCACCTCCAAATGTGTTGATTTTTAAATGCAGTCATAGAGCTACATGGCTTGTTTGCAATTCCTCATAATTATCAAATGAGCATTGCATCAGAGCAGACAACGGTAATCAGACAGTCGATTAGTCCCTCTGCTTGCATTTGCATCTATTTTCATTTATGTTATTACAAGGAGTTTGAGAGGATTTGCAAAGCATGAAAGCACATGCGAGGTGAGAATTTCATTTGGCTTTCATTTTTCATGGCCTCCAATTAAATTTTTTAATGTTTGCTCCCAAATGTACATTTGAGTGTGGGGGGAGAGAGAGGCAGAATTTCTTCTGCTGATTTTCACCTAAAGAGAAAACTCAGTGTGCAACAAAGTGCTCAGCATGGAAAAAGCTTTGGAGTGCACTGACAGTTTTATTGACTGTCCCTTTTGTAGTGACATGCCAGCCCCCTTTGAAATGATAGTTAGCAGAAGTGAGTGAATACACATGGCTCTTGTAAGACAATGATAAATTGGTGGACAGTTGGACCATGATGGCTTCAGGAGTTACGTGTTTGCCATCAGTGCCCCGAAGCCATTTATGTTCTGTGTCAGTGGGGTGCATCTGAATACCATATGTCACAAAGACTAATGTCCTCGCTCTTCCTTCTAATGGGCACGGCAGACACCACGCACTTGGAAATTTCCGTGCCTGCCTCCCAGATAAACAGTAACAGGGCCAGCTAATTGTGCATGTTGTTAAACACCAGAGCTGCTTACTTGAAAGGTGGACCCTGGCAATTAATGAGAGCCATTAAGGGAGTGAACAGAAGTAAATAAATAAAATAAAATGCATTTTTTCCTGACATGAGACTTGATGGTAGCAAATTAGATAGGCTCTTGTCCAGACCTATTGCTGCTTCATTGTTAGGAAAGAAGTTAGGAAAAGGGGTTGAAGTGTCCTAATTTTAAGATGATAATGTAGACACTTGTTTGCAGAGGCCAGTGAAAGAATACACTTGAGAAAATGAAATTCCCCTTTTACCTGGGACTGAGAACTTGAACTCCTGAAAATGTAGAATCAGCCAGTGTAGTGTGCACAATTCACTGTTGGCAAGAGGTCAGATTGCAGTGTGTATACTTTAAAGACAAGGGGTCCTGGTGCACTGTGTTAATGAATAAGCAAAGTGTTCTGGAGCAAGGCTTTGGGGTGAGCACAGTGTCATCACACATGCAGGGGGGAGTTGATTACAGGGTTGCACTCTATGTTTATGAATTTTTGAATTAATTAATCTCTAAATTGACAATAAAGTGCTGATACCTGCATTTCTACAGGCTTTCCCTTGCTTCCAGTCTTGTTTAGTGTAATAGATCTAATGGAGTTTAAGGTAAACAGAGCTGCTCCGTACTTTATTTCAGATGCTGGATACTCTGAGGATGCCTGTGGCCAAGAGTTGCATGACCAGCACTGTGATCACAAGAAAATAGCAGCAATGCAAAGGATAAAATATATTGATTATGGATGCATTTCACCTTTTTGTGCCAGTCATGAAAAGACTATTCCACACAGTAACTGCTAAGATCATGGGTCTGTTCTTTCATGTTTTTAGAAGCACCAAAATTACACTGCGGCATAGATGAGACATTTGTCTAGTGACACTCATCCTTCCACTCAAATGTATTGCTAAATAAAAAGGTGGGTGTGTAGGTTTCTGAAGCAGAGAATGACTGGTATTTGTTCTTTAACCAGAGAAACTAAAAGCTGGGAAGGAAGGGCATTCACCACGTAAAGGGAAAGAACAGAAATCAGCTGGAAAAGAGGTGATTGTTTCCAAATCGGGCCAAATGTACAAAAGCTCATATTGCATTCTCTTACATATCTGTCTGTGCTAAACTGTTTAGGATTTTTAGGGCATATTTGACATGCAGGACAGGGGTTCCCATGTTCAGTAGTGCCATTGCTTAATGCTTGAGCAAATAATCACAAAGAATTAGTAGGAAAGGTAAAAAGTGCCTACATATTAGAGAAACTAGAATTTAAACCTTAGTGACTCTGGAAGATTTGAACACTGTTATGAGTGTACATCCTTTATAAAACTTTGCAATTTTGTAACAGTGTTTTTGTTCATATGCTGTTTAGTGAACTTAATTTTCAGCATACCACAGCAATATAATAGGAGGTAGTAAAATCCGAGTCCATTTCTTTTGCTGCCTCTTAGAAATCTGACCTTCAAATCTTCTCTTTGTTTTGTTCTTAAAGAGAAATATTTTGGTTTATAGTAGCTGATTCACTACTATGCATTTGTGCTTTGTGTTGTTTGTGTTTACTTATTTTTGAAAGCATCTTCTGGTTTTGAAGAAACTTCTTCAGACCTCAAGTGATGTAGATCTTCATCCTCCCATTACAGCTAATTACAACAAAGGGAGAGGTTAAAAGACCTGGTCAGAGTAATGCAGTGAATCAGTGCTGCAGTTCGGAATGGGAGAGAGGGGACTTTTCCCCAAATCTGTTTTACCATTAGGCTGATGATGATGAGCTGTGGAATGAGACACTACAGACAAAAGTGTGTCCCTGATAGTTTTGTTTTTGTTTAGCTCTCTGCCTGTGTTGATGAGTGCTTTTGCATTCCTAGACTGTCACTTGTTAGTCCCTGGATCAGTTTAGGGAGCTGAAGACAAGTTGTGTTGCTGGGCTGGACAGGAGAGGTGGGTACTGAAAGGGAATAAAGTGGCAGAGGGCAGACCAGTCCTGGACACCACTGTGTGGGCCCAAAGTGCTTCAGAGCATGAAGTGAAAGCCTTACCTATAATGGTATGTTGTGGAAAGCTTTGTTGGTGGTTTAGTCCAGCAAAGCTAGAGTAAAGAATTTGCAGCTGATGGGCAGGATATGGTCCTCAACTTACAGAGCCTGTGGATGCATTTCCCTGCTGCTGTTCGATTTTGTTCTGGGGTGTGTATGTGAATGTGTGGCTCATCAAGCACATTTGTAGGACCCAGGCAGCCCTCAGCCCATGACCTTCCCTGGGGAGATGTGAGAGGCAGAAGGGGTGTGATGTGCCAAAGCCGATTGCAGATCTGGAGACAACCCCTCATCCTCGCTGGTTGCTGAGAAACCAAGTTTTTACATCATGTAATGAATTTGTGTGTTTATGCCAGAGCCCTGAAGTAGGAGGCTGATACTGAAGGTGACAGAAAGCACGCTCCTTGTCTCTTCTAGGGAATGTGTCAGCTTACTCACAAACCTTTGGGTTTAAACTGGGAAAAAATCGATGTAAAGATCCCTGAATTCTAGTCTTCCAGTTAATCTCAACATTTCATACCTGGTGATGCTTCAGGTTGAAAATATTATCGTCTGGGATAATACATTGCCTGATTTTAATTAGGCTTTTTTTTTGAGGGAGAGTTGGTTTTGTTTGCTTGATTCAGGCTAATCCTGCTTCCTGCAATAAATGGCTTTCCATGTAATGGGTGCACTGATTACTCCAAGGCACATCTGCTAAAGGATGCCTTTGAAAGTCAGGCTAATTTGTTGGATAAGTGGCAGATTTCTGATTGCAATCTCCTTTCTGTACAGAAGATTACTTAAGCAAGACAATAATCCTCTCCATTTTTTTTCTCCAAGCCTTGGGCTTGGTTTTCTTTTTTTCCATCTCTGACTTAATCATCCTACCCTTAATTTTTCCTGCTCTCTAGGTATACTTTGGTTTCTCTTCTTTCATAAGCAGTTACCAAACATGATTTCTAGCAGTTTTGGTGTAGTAGAGTTTGCATAGGACATTGACACAACGTGAACTCAGAAACAACTACATGAAATTACAGGATTGTGTAGTCTACTCTGGCTTCAAAACACAAGCCATCTATAGTGGATTGTAAAATCCACATAAAAGTGGCATCAAAATACAAATCATCTATATTTGATTCTAAAATCCGCATAAAAAATGGCAATTTTGGAAATAGCTGTCAGAGAAATTCTTATTTGAATTTTTCAATTACTGCTACAAAGGTTCACGTGGAAAGGAGTCTCCTATCTCTCTGGGTGTTATGCCTGCATCTCGGCACTGATGATGTGCATAAGGGTAGAGAGACTCAGTGTGACACAAACACAGTATGACATTATTGTATTCTCTAATAAATGTCAAATGTTAAGCCCTTCCTTTTTTGTTTGTTTTTTATTTATTTTTTTTTGTAAACAAGACTCAAAATGTTTTAATAGCTCATAGGCTAAATCTGCACTCCAAATTTTCAGAGTTTAGGGATGAAAATTTATTTTCTCCTTTATTAATGCCTACAATCCTCTGTGTATGTACAGCTGTTAAACTAAAACTGCTTGCATTTAACTTAGATTTTTTCAGTGCATAAACTGGTCATAAACTGCGGGAACAAAACCACCTTCTCATGCCTGGGAGCTACATTAGAAGGCTTGGCTTGTACACTTGGAATGTCAGATCCAGAAAAATGCTTTCTTAGCACTTTTCAAGCCTTATTTTAAATGTGGGTGGGTGTGAGGAGTTCCACTTTGGGGATGCGCCAACTGAAAGAGGAGTTAATTTACACTTCAGTGTGTGTAAATTTTGTTGTTCAGAATGGAAGCTGGGTCTTCTAGCTCTCTGTAATGCTGTGGCCACTGAATCCCACAGCCTTCATATATAAATTTGTATGTATTTTTCATATATGCATAAAATGTGTAAAGTGCTTCCTCTGAAGATTTGCTTAACCAGACTTTCATGGGTATGGAGAAATAGGATTGTCAGTAAAGTGAATTGAAGAATGGGCAAAGATTCCCATTGCTACTTTTGCAAATCTACAGTAGCCTTTGGGATGTGGTTCTTGTCCTGATATGGAGTGGGCTCTGCCAGTGATGCAGCACAGTTTTCAGATGCAGCTGCTGCCTCTGAGGATGCCTCTTTGCCCTTGCTGTGCTCTAGAGTTAGTGCTCAGATGGGATGTCTGGCAGAGGGAAATGAAATATGGATATGGGTATGGATGTGGGTATGAAATATGGATGTACGGTTGGGTTAAATTGATCTTTTTCTGGCTTATTAGAAGAGCTGTGGATGAAGAAAACCTTGAGATTTTTTTGTAAACTCTATGTTTTCTTTTTGATGTCTTGTGTTCTGTTTTTAAAAGAGCTAATTAGAATATATAATTGATCAGGTATTTGTGTTTTCTCATTTCTGGTCGTTTTATGAAGCACAAGTTGAAAGCTCTGTGGTGTTCTTTGTCTTATTTTGAAGGTTTTTTCCATTGTACTTCTATTTTTTTCCTTTTTTCCATAATAAAGGTTGAATTTGGAAGTGTGTGTGAATTTGAAGTAGCAGAGTTAGTGGTCGTCTCATCTGGCTTTCTAAAATAGTGCAACGCACTGAGTCACTTCTTGCCACTAATAAGTTGCGTCATTTTGCCAGGATCAGAATGTTCCAGTCTCAAAGCAAATAGTTTTAAAAGTGAAAAACCAGTTGTTACCATATATGTGTGTGTGTATGTTCACACACACACACACGTTCTAATATGTCTTTTTATCCAAAGATGATCATTGATCCTACTGTGTGTGGGGCAGTGAATTAATAATCACCACCTCTTTCTACTTTACCACAGCCTTCAGTTTCAGCACAGGAGGAGATAAAAAATGCATTCAGACCTGTTTTTAAAGGTGAGGTTTATAAACATGAATGAGGAAAAATGTGGGGAGATTCCACAGAGGGGGGAAAAAAATTTTAAAAAAAGAAAAAAGGTGAAGAGAATGCTAAATTTGTTAGATTAACTTCTTACTGTGGTTTTATTTTCAATGTGTTTGATGTGTGTTTTGTTATATCCAGTCTGGGGGGAATTACCGACCTATATGTGAGTTCTGTTGCAACGTTCTAAGGTAAATTCCGCAAAAAGCCAGGTGTGTTCCCACTCCTGGTGTGTGCAGATGTTTGCTCTGCTGAGCATTTGATATGTTGATTTGCCGACTTTATCAAACAGGAATGAAAAGCACCGGTTTTTACGCTGATATTTTATGTCTGTTTATCCTTGTACTTTGCCAGCAAACCTGGTCCTTTTTGCCATCGGGATTTCATCAGGCTAAGTCAATGTTAATGGTTTAATGTCCTCACTGGTAGGAAATTCCACTTGGATGGGAAAAACAGACTGCAGAGGAAAGCTAGTGGAAAGGTACTTGTGCAGGGACCCACAGCAAGAGAGGCTCAGGTGCTGGGAGAGGCCAGAAGGGGCTGGGCTAAGGCAGAGGCAAGCCTTGGCTAGTGCCCAGAGGTGGCTCTGGTTTGTTCTAAATAATCATGCTAAACCCCTGGCAGGGGACTGTAAGTGCTAGTACACTGAATCTACTCAGAGGAACCAGTTTGTAGGGCTTTGGGAGCCTGGATCTCATTCCACTGAAGCAGTCACACCCCAGGACTTCTGTGGCTTTGTTGCCCACATCTTTGGCAGTGCTGGCATGAGCCTTGCTCTGCTTCTGCTTTTTGTCCCTGCCTAAACATAAAAGATAAATGATCCTTGTAGAGGAGAAAAAACCCAAAATGGAATGCAAAGATAACTGCTAAAAAAAAGTGAAAGACTTTTTTTTTTAGTTTGCTGTTTCAAATCACCTTAGCAACTGATGGGTTATCATTATTAATGAATTAGGAGGGAAAGTGTCCAATAGATCTTCTCATTATGATAATGTTGAGTGAGGTTTAATGTTGGAAAATCAATGGGGCAAAAGATTGCAGGGGATACTGATGGTGGGTTTGGAGGACAGAAGCTGAGCAAGAGGGCAGAGGTTGACATCTGTGAGGTTACTGAAAGCCCTGTACCGTAGAGATCATTTTAGGTTTTGTGCTAACAAGTTTTGTAGCAGCCATTGGTCATACTTTCTACTTATGGAGGCTCTTTAAAAAAACCCTAAACATCAAAAGGAATCTGACTTGTGTAGCAGGATGATAGCAGGGTGTCTAGTAACCTGCTCCTTTAGGAAAATAGTGTAAATGCTGAATTTCATAGGAGGGTAAGGTGCTAATCAGTAGAGACATTTAACATGAAGAGGAAAATAATCTCCTTTTTTCTCCCCATATTAATTCCATAAGATAAAAATGGTGAGCAACAGGTTTAAAAACCTCTTGATTTAGATATAGACTTACCATGTGTGGCTGTTCCACAGCCACAGAACATGTGACAGCAGTAAGGAGTGATGCTTTTATTTCAGCATCCTTGCTCTCTCCATAGCCTGTATGGTGTTTGCCTGGTGCTCACAGAAGCTGTGTGCACAAAGCTCATAAGGAACAATCCCATTTTTTCCAGCCCAGCATGGACTACCAGCACCTATAATCTGTACATGGAAAAGTAATTTAATGGTACATTTCTTCACTGTGATGTCTTGAACAGCTGAGCTGCCCACATCAGCAACAACTTGCCATGCTTTTGTGGATCGAGGTAAGAAGTCCAGAGGGAGCGTGGCCCCTGAGGTGCAGGGCTTGCACAGCTATTTTGGGTCATTAGAGGTCATACATGCCTAATGTCTTCTGGCAGTGCATCATCCTGCCATCACAGGAGCTAGAAAACGTTTGATCCGCTCCAGCATGACTCTTCTTTTGCATTGATGCTCTATGTAAAGGTCTTATAAGACCCTTCATTGGTAACGAGATTTTGATGAGAATAAGTCAGTCTGTCGTAGGTGAAACTGTTGAAGCCCCAAAGATTTGATAGCTATATTCTGGTTTGATATACAAGGTATATTTTGTATGGTTGTTTGATCAGGCATGCTTTCCAGCTGCCTCAGCTGGAAAAATTGGAAGCGAATTTCAAAACAAACACAAGAGTTTTATAGCAAAGAAATATAGCTCCACTCTTCCAGCCAAATGCATTTTAAATTATTGTGACAACCATGTGAGTGAACCCTGTCATTCCCAAGTTACAAAAACATGGAAAGAACCTTCATGTTAGGGTGTATATACCTGTCAATATCAAATAGTGTGATAAATTGTTTTTACTTGCCTTGTGAGTGAGTTTTGGGTTTGGTGTTTTGTTTTATTGTGGGTTTGGGGTTTTTTGGTACATTTCTGAAGTCTTTCATAACCTTTTGTCAATGAAAACCTTACTTTAAAATGAAAACAGGTATTTTGCCATTGTTACCTTGCAGTAGGCATTGGAACTTCTAGGGGAAAATAAGAAATACCCAGGGTTTGACATAGGACTGTGACAGCTCATCACACTAGAAGTGGTTCCAGTCCCATCATACTTCCAGTGGCAGAAATAAAGAACCCAAACCATGCTTTGCATTACCTAGTAAAATAGAAAGGTGTAGTAGTTATCCTTAACTAATTCATATGATCTGAAAATAGATACAAATTCTGCATAAATTCTTGTTTGTCTTAGTATGTGATTTTCCATGTCCTTTAAGACTTTGAGCCCATTGGTTATTTGCAGCCAGAGTTCTCTGAGGATATGGAGGTGAAAGGAATCTATTTCCTACAAGTTACGTGAAAAGGTGCCTGGGTGAAGGAAAGAGAAAGGGACTCGACTCAGTTCCCTCCCTTTCACAACTGAAGGTAAAAACCTAAGATGACCTCATCCAAAATTTCACATGAGAACAACCATGTGGGGCAGGGATGTACGTGTACCATGGCCATGGAGTCAGGCTTGGGCTTTCCTGTTGGCACAGGACAGATACAAAACGTTGCAAACGAGTTTCCTTGGGGAAACACTCTCTCTTAGCATTGAGGTGAACTACTTGACCGGGCTGAAATGTTATGATGAGAGACAGAATACCCGGTCCTGGTTTTGAAGTAGAACAGCATTTGAAAATGGTGAAGTTGTGCAGAATCCCATGTGGCTGTTGCTGAGACAGCAGGAAGGACTCACAGTGTTATCATTGTAGTGGATAGACACACTTGACACAAAAATACTTGTTTTCAGAGAGTATCCTTACAGTGTCTTTGTGGCAAAGTGCAGGAAGTGATTTATTGTACAGCTGGTTTAAATTGTAAATTTTGAGGATAATGGGACAACTCTCCATCTCCTCCCATCCCTCTCCTTACGTTTTCATGCAAGAGCACATTTTCCATGACTCCATTATTGTTTGAATATCAGGATATTGCATAAGCCTCTCTTGGGGAAAACAGAATATGCAGAAGCAGAGAATGACCTATGCCCACCCACAAGGGCTATTAAATGCAGCTTCACATATAGTGTCAATAATGAAGAACATCAGAAGGAAAAAAAATGTGTGGGCATTTGAATGTTTTAATAAGTGGGAGAGGCAAATTCACATCCAGGTTCTCACGCTGCTTTCTGCAATGACTCTGCATGATCTGTGTGTATGTCTCAATCTATCTGTTGCCCTCTTGATCTGAAATAGAGCTCTCCTTTTTCCTTACGGTAAAGTGCAGTGGGTAAGCTAGGAGAGGAAAAGGAACTGCAATTCAGGGTTTGGGTTTGTGTTGTTGTTTCTGTTTGGGTTTTTTTATTCCTTTGCCTATAGAATCTCAGATGCAGAAGTCATTAAAGAAAAATATAAATAAACAGGCAATCTTTTAGGTTGTGCAAATTGCAGTGTACTTTGGAGAAGTAGCTTTGGTGGCAATATCATATGACACGCTTCATCCTAGACAAGAAAAGTTTAACGCCTGGTAAATTTACATAACAGCTACCGAGGGCGAGCATTCCTGGGTCACCCAGTGTTCCTGTCAAAACAATCTGGAGTTTCAAGCATTGCACAAATTGTGGAAATGCAGTCCTGTGGTCTGTGATCTCCAGTTCAGTGCTGCAGTTGAAGTCAGAGGCCCAGCTCATTTCAGTGTGAAGACAAGTACCTTAGGGTTTTTCAGAATCCAGGATTCAGTTTGTGAAGTATTCTGTAGAGTGCTTGTGCTTGATTTCCTTTACTGCCTGCTAAGCCATCATCTCTGGATTGAAAGAAACAATTCTCAAAGAGCCTGTAGTAGTGTTGGAGAAGATGAGCAGGCTGTGGCCTCTGATTGCAGTATGGCTAGACCATTGGAGAAGGTTAAAAAAAGTCTTCTTTCCAAGTAGAGGTGCACATGCACTGAAGCTCTAAGTGTCAAAATGGTACCCTCTGCAACTCGCTCATAAATATGGAATTAGCCTCACACATGTCTTGCGTGTTTTCAGATCAGTAGCACACAAAGGTGGAGCTGCCACTGTCACCTCTTGGAAGCAGAAAGGTAGTGGTGGAGAGGAGCTGAAGTTTAGTTTGGTCTCTTCTGTCAGGAAACCAAATCCCCTGGACAATGAGAGGTTTTTTAGTTTTGTATCTTAACCCCTGTCTTTGTCACTCTTCTTCGGTGAAGTCTGTTTGCCCATGGAGCTAAAGAGGAGCACACTGCATCCTTTAAAACCCTCAATGTGGGAAAGAGTGGGAGTGACAAATAAATATGGAGTGGATTACACTCCAAAGGCTCATTTGTTTTCAAGTGCAAATTCAGGGGATTTGTTACCCAATAAATCCCTGGCACCTGCACAGAACTGAAAAGGTTTATATACAGCATCATGTAAATTGGTAGAGCTAATGAAGTATCAACAGGAACTTCATTTATTTTGTATCTACATTCAGGAGGGAAAACAGACCTTTTAAAAGTCAGCATCTATTTGCAACATTATCTTATCCTATCCTATTAAAAACTATTGATTGACAAACTGATGGAAGATTGTCCCTTCTTCTTTTTGAAAGGTATCTCTCCTTAAGAGAATAGCTGATTCTGTGGGGCAGAAAGAGGAGAAGCTCTGACAGAATCTGGTACTATAAATCATTTACTTGAGATAAAATTTTGATAAGCATTATAGAGGAATGACCTCACTGTTTTATTATTTGAGTTAATGTGAGCTGTCACTGTGTGTTTATTGCCCCTGTAGTTAAAGTTTATGGAAGTTCTTCAAAGGGATGCCCTTGAATCTGGGACTTAATTACTGCTCCCTCTTCTGGAATTACAGCTTCTAATTGGAGCAGCTGAGATTAATTTCACTTTTATGCATGAGTAGGCACATACAACCTTCATGTATCAGAACTCAAATCTACAAAACTACAGTGGTAAAAGCCAAGAAACTCTAGGAAAATGTCAAATCTTAAAGCTTGAAGAGGAATTTGAAAATCATGATAATAAATGTTCTGAAGTTATTAGGAAAAGGTTCTTCACCCAGAGGGTGACTGGGCACTGGAACAGCCTCCTCAGAGTAGGGGTCGTAGCACCAAGCTTGAAAGGAGTTTAGGAAGTGTTTGGACAGTGCTCTCAAGCACATGGTGTGACTCTTGGGGCTGTCTTGTGGGTCCCTTCCAACTCAGAGTATTCTGTGATTCTCTGATTTTACCTGAGTGTGCCTATTTTAAGAAAACCAAAAACACAAAACAAAACATCTTCAGAGTTCGTCTGTTTCAAACTCTCTTCCCACATGTCCCTCACAGGGCTGGGAACTAGTGGACTTGGTTTGGTTTATGTTTTGTCCTCCAAGCAAAAGGGAAGGTCTTGATGTAGTTCTGAGATTGCCACTGATGAATATTTCTGAGAGAGAACCTCAGCTATGGTAAAACTTGTTATAGACTTGCAAGCACTGAAAGTGGAGCAAAATAAGAAATTTTCTGCTTGATCTCGGGTTGCTTTTTGTGGGACCAAGGAGTTGCAGACCTGAGTTTCATTGACTTGATGGTTGTTGAGAAAATGGAGCAGGTCTTCATGAGACTTGTTTGTATTTATTCCATACCAAATGGGGGGTGCACCATTTCAAATGGCAGCAAATCAAGAAACAGAGGGTTTTAAAACAATTTGCATCCTGCTTCATTCAAACTGTACAAGGTTCTTAAATGTGAGGGAAGCCTAAAAAAATCTGAAGCAAATGAAAAGTCCCCCATTATGAAACAACCACAAGTGTGAACACTGACATCTCTGTCTAAGCACTGGTTGAATTTTTGAAGATGTAGAGTCTATGTCAGTCTCTGTGAAGGTCATACAAAAGTGCATACAAAACGTATGATGTTCTTCTGGAGATCACAGAGTGTTCAGCTGGCAGAGTTCCATTCCAAATCTGCTCTAATGAGGTTTGGTTAGAATAATGGGGTTCTGGTCTTGCTTGCTTTTATCTTGGATCTTTGTACTATTACCAATACAAAACAAATATAACAGATTTTCTTTATGTTTCTGCTGAGGTTTTCAAGTTTTGTGTTAAGGCAGGGCTCAGAAAATTGCTAATTTAATTTTCCATATTTCCCTTATTACCTTTTTTTTTTTTTTTTTGTAACTGGCTGCTTTGATGGTAAGCTTTATGGGGCACACCAGGTCTTTATCTCTGCCAAGCACATGGTGTACACCTTGTACACTAGTGAGAATCATTAACTTGCATATATTGTAAAAAAAGGTTATCTTCAACACAGGTAGGTGAGCAGTCAGAGGGATGGAAGCACTGCAAAGGAGTCTTTTATGCAAGTCATTGATAATCCATTTTATGGACATGATTGAGTAAAGGACTGGATACTTTGGCCTTGAACCAGATGAGCTCTTCAGAGCTCTTAACTGTGGGTGTTGAGCCCAGCAGAAAAATTGAAGACCTGCAGTGATTTCACTGAGGTTTGTTTCCTTGCTGATGTTTGAGCACCTGTTTGCATGGCTTTTTGGAATGTGGCCCTTCTTGGGTAGAGCCTATGGAGGTGTAGGATGGGAAATTGAAAGCCCCACCTCAACTCTTGGCTCTGTGTACATTTCTGATGCTGGTCTACCCTGTTTTGCTTATCCTAAAGGACTTCTTGCTTTGTCCCCATGTCCTAGCTTGAATGAATCAGTCTTGGGAATGGTGAAACACTTTGGGTTTTGCACACAGGGGACTTGTTTCTGGTTGTTCTCCTGTGGAGTCTCACAAAGGATGAAGTTGAGCAAGGTATTTTCTAACATGGCCATCTAGTAGGTGTATTTGCTTTCTCAGTTCAAAAATACTAGAGGTTCAATTAGATTTCATCACTTTTGCTTCCTTGAAAAATAAATTATGTTGCCATAACGTGTATTCATTGGCTCATTGAAAAAAAACCCCACAAAACAACTTATATTTTCATTGTCTGTTGGTTTGTCCTAATAGCATATGATTTGTAACACTGAGCATATAAGCTAATAAAAATCAAGTTTCTTATTCCAGAAATAAATGGACTCAGAAGTATCCAGAGGATTTGAAATTTAATGGGACACAAAGAAACAAATACAGTAGGCTACAGTGAAAAGCCTCTTTCCTGTTTTCATAATTTTATTATTTGTTCAGTAATGGAAACATGATGTGGTAGGTTTCCCAGAAAATCTCCAATTTCCTCACAAACTTTCTGTGAGGTAACTCAGAGACTTGTCAAAATCTGACCTATTTTCATGCCGCTGTTTACATGTAGTCCTAAGATTCTTCTCAGTAAATGAAGTTGTTTGGCTTTAAAACCTGATGAATTGAAAAGAAAACCAAAATAATAAAGTTGGGTTTGCTAACTTTATTGCTTGAATAAACTAAACCTGTCATGAATGGCATGATGTCTGGTGTGGTTTTGTATGTATGTAAACCAGATATAAGAAACAATTATAATTTAATTACCTCTTTTTCAATAAAGTACTTTAGCCAACCAAAGAATTTAATGACGTAAAAAAAGGAAAAATTACTTAGTATGGAGTAGTTCTTCATGGCTTAGTGACAGTAATTAGTAATATGGGGGAGAAAGTACAAAGTGTCCTAACTCTAAAGCTACAGTTTTATAAGAGAAGACAGAGGCACTCAATGAAAAAGAGGAGAGAAGACTTAAACACTGAGTGAACAACTGGCAATTTATCTAAGTTTTCTCCTCCATAACTGTTTGGTATTTTTCCACAGCCACGAGTTGGCACTCTTAGGTCTGACTGTACCAAACATTTTTCAACACGCTGAACACAACACATGGCTGGGTGCAGAGCTGGCAGCCTTGAGCTGGGACTCTGCTGGCATGCAAAGCAAACAATAGTTTCCACTGAAAAACACAGGCAAACCAAAGGTGAGAAAAATCAATGAAGAACAGATTTTGTTGCCGTTGGAAGCCTGTGAAATTGGGTGTTTAACTCCTTTGTTCAGGCTTATGTTCCTTCATTTGGTTGTAGGGAGTTGATGTTGATTACATGAATGAATTTAGGGTTGGAGTAAGCTGCTGTAGATTTGACCTGGTGTTTATAATAACTAAATATTAGGAGGTTGGACAAGATGCCCTCCTGAGTTCCCTTCCAACCTGAATTATTCTGTGGTTCTATGTGCTATTAAGTGCTTATATTTGAAGCTACAGAACTTTTGCAAGCATTAAGACTGTCTTTTGATGCTAAAAAAGGGTAAATAGGACTGTTTAGTGGCTTTTTCATTATAGTGACACACTGGAAAGGTGTGTGCCTTCTCTGTTGGTGCCTCTATACTGCGAGTGTTACTCCTTTGTGACTAATTAGTTATGTTTCAGTAGGCCACTGGTAGATCTCTTCCCTCCAGAGCTTAGACCCACTCACTGGTTATGTCAGCTTTTCCCTGCCAAGAGAATGTGCTTGTCTTGCTTAGAAGAGTTATACAGGGGGAAGGTGTTGCAGGTGTCTATGTCAAAAAACTTCCTTCTGAAAACCACTGCAGCTTCTTGTTTTATTTTAAATCAGAAATTCCCTAGAAAAGGTAGTTTGAGGGAGTATCTTCTAGAGCCCGCTACAAGTCCGTGGTGAATACAAAGAAGGAAATGTGGAATGGGAGGAGACAAGGTTCTAGTTGTTTTGTTGACAACTGAAATGGCAATCAACAGTTTTGTTTTTTCCGTGAATCAAATATGCACAAGCACTGTCATCTAAACATGTGATATGAGGGAGTCTGTAAGCTACATCTGTTAGATCCAGAGGCTCAAAAAGGCAGAACTGGTAATTGATTGTGCATGTGTGTGGGTTTTTTTGGGTTTTGGTTTTGTTTGTGTTTTTTGGTGATTTTTTTTTTTTGAAGGCAGAGCTGAAATAGCTCCCTTAGCTCTTTGTATGTAGGTTAAATGTGTTTAAGTGGGTCCCTAAGCTCTTCTGTGCTTGCCAGTGATTTGGCAGAACATTATGAAAATGGGAGAGGCAATTGTGTGAATTAAGTCTTAAATGAAGAGCAGAGGTGAGAGAGAGATTCTTGTTATCCTAACAATTACTTCTTACAAGTGGACTCCAGTGATGTCAAGTAATAAATTCAGGGAGCTTTACCTCTGCTCAGTGTTGATGCTGTTTGATGATTATACAACATAAGGGGAATATAACAGGAAAAGCACCTAAAAGATTACAGGAGGATTTGTGGACACTAAAACTGTCCTGCATCATGATTTCCTGGGAGTGTTGGGTTATCCTTTCCTTCCTTCTTGCACTTTATCTAATCTGAATTGAAATAAAATCAGAGATGTGAAAACTGCATTGTATTCTGTAAAGTCTGAAAGCCGTGCCACAAACTATCCAGGTGGTGTTTTGGTCTGATGCCTCTCAGCCATACGTGTGTCTCTTGTTCATATGCCATTTCAGGGGAAGAAAGAACATTTTCCTTGAAGAAAATCTGAATTTAGAAAAGCCGTATTTCAAAATATTTGGTGAGATTACTACAAACAGTTGAACACAATTTTTCAATGGGCTTGATAGCATACTTGTAAACCACAGATTTGAAATATTGCTGCTTCATGTTGGACAACTGGAGATGTGGCAAATTAAGTGCACAGGAGAACAAATTGGCCAAGACTATGAGATTTGATCATCATAAATTTGCTCATTTATTCTTTGTACCACAAGGATGCTAGTCATCATGATTTTTTTAAAAATCCATTCATATAAATGAAAATTCTTGCAGTGCGTGAAGTATTTCAGCTTTTACTGGACTCATTTTTTCTCTGCCTATAGATATAAATAGAATAATGACGTCTTACTCTCGGGGCTTGGTGCATCATTCATACAGTACATCTCCTTTCTAGGTCACAAAGCTTTCCACACATGCATTTTTATTAAACACTGTGACAATGCTCAAGAACATAGGATTTTTTGCATCTGAAAGCAGTACCTCATTGCAGGATGGCAGTACCAAAGAATGAAAATACAATTTTTATTCAGAACTGTAAGGTATCCTAATTCCAGTAAAAATATACTTGCTCTTAGGAGTGACACAGGTAGAGGATGGTGAGTTTGAAGGGGCTTTTTAATTATATTGGTCCTGTGGTTGTTCTTGGGAAGTTCTGTTGAAGGGTGTGGTAGGTATTACACAACAGCAATGAGTATATGGTAGAGTTGTCTTCAAAGTGGATTTTCATGAGGAAATCATGATATTAGCTTTTATTTCATACAATCAGAACACAAATATGCTCATATGACTCTGGAGTAGCTGATGGGATTTTTTTGGTAGCTGAGAACTGGGATGGCTGATGGGTATCTGCCAGTTGTATCCTTCTGGGTCTCCTTACTGACTAGAGAAACAGAGCTGTGTTTTCCTGGCCCTTCCTGTGTATTGGCTGCTCCATATCCAGCAGAAATAATCAGGTTTCTAGTAGACAGTTGGCATTTCTCCAGCTGAGAGATTAAATCACTCCAAGACCTCTTTTTGTGAGTACTTCATAATGAAGTTGTTTCAATATGACTGCTTTTTCCTGTATTTCACATTGACATCTGACTCTTCTTAGAGCAGGGGGTTGGACTGCATGAGCTGTGGAGGTCCATGCCACTCAAACTTATTCCATGATGTTTTTGTATGGGCAGACTAGAGATGCCCAAACAGGGTGGGAGCACTATGTGTACCTTAAGCACATATGTACAGAGCACAGTGATGCAAAAGTCTATGATCCAAGACTGAAAACTAATCATGTGGCCCACATCTCTAGGGGAGATAACCAGGAGTTGGTTTCCACCAGTGAGTTAGTCCAGGCTGTTCTGCTGCATCTGCTGAGCAGTGATTGAAGTAGTGGCTTGATTTCAAAGGCATCAGTTCTGCATGACAGGTGTTTTGGTACATGATCTAGACACTAGTTTCCATCACAGAAGATTTTCTTGTGCCATAGTACACTTGAAAAGTGATTTATAACTCGGTAAGTACTTGTAGCCTTGTAATTTTTTTTTTTAAAAGTTGACTTTCACTTTCCCAAAGAAATCATTTTTAGCTATCAGCACTTTCAGTAGCTGATTTTTTTTTTTTTTTTTTTTTTTTTATTACCACCCCCATGCTAGCTACAGGGTAAAGTAATTTAATTGTGGTTTTTAAACAGATGTACTTGGAAAAAAACCTGGCCAGAAATAACACATCAAAAGACAGTTACCATTTTGTTACGTGTGTGTTAGGTAGAATCTTCATTCATTTCTTGCCCCTCATTTGTCAGTTTAGAACTTCTCCAGGTCCCCTTTTAGAGGTGTGCCATTTGGGGCAACCAGTGGAGAGAAGGAGGAATAGTTGTGTGCGTCCTGTTTCCTTTTTTAGCAGGAAATCAATGGGAATATACATTAGCCTAAGTAAACGAGCAGCTGTTCTAAAGCAAGGTCTTGACACACAAACATTGTAATGACGTACAAGGACTAATATATGTACACACAGAGAAATGTCCAGGGTTTTTTTAACTCCCCAGGGTCTAGATGAAAAAAAATCCTGTTCGTTTCCATGGTCACTGTTTATAATGATAGCATTTGCCAAAAGTTACCACGCTGCGCTTCCTTCAGCTTGGTGCTGCAAAGCCCTCTCTGCCTTTTCATTTCTGGTAGAGTTTTGCTCCATAAAAGATCAGATACAAAGGATTTGATCTGTTTTTTTTTTTCTAACAACTATCCAAATCCACAGCAGAACTTCCCCATTTTAATCATGTAGGGTCATGATCTGAGCACACACATTATCCTTCAGAGGAAACCATTGTGGTAATTTGCTGGCAAATACTTACTCTAAGGCAATCAGCAAAGTACTCCTATGATTTCTGCTAACCCAAAGGAAACCACAAGCCAGTCTGTCTTGGGTAGTTCCTGTGATTTTTCTCATACCAACAACTGATGCATTTTTTGTCCTCTTCCTGTGATGCTACAGCTACTTCACTTGGACAGCCTCATGCCTGCAAACCAAGCACTCATATTGTCTTCTGTGAGAAGCCAGTTTCTGCAGATACATTTTGGTGTATTGGAAAGTTATCTGATCCTTGGCTTTCCATCTTCCTCAGTAAATCTACAAGTCAAATTCGTTCCTTTTTTAACTGTACTTGCATAAACTTGAAGACTGGTGGCATTTCCAAAGATTCTGAAGCTGCATCTTTCTTTATTTTGTTTTAATCTTATCTCTGTGGCTTTAAATGTTAGTTGTTTTAGCAATACTTAAACTATTTAGTACAAAACTTCTTAGGTTTGGTATGACAGTGGTATGATACTGCCTTTTTTAATAGACCAATATGACCAATGTAGATGTATGGACTTTATTGCACAATTTGTGATGTTTTCCAGATAGCTTTGATGGACTGGGCAATTTTCACATTAAGGGATGATTTGAATGCATTTTGAAGAGTTTGCATGTGCAGGCAATTCTAGCTGTGGTAAAAGACAAGCCATGCATTTTGTTGATGGAACTGCTCCGTGCCAGCTGGAATTAGAACACCTGGGAGATTCAGCCTCTCCTGTGAAACCAAAAAAAAGCAGCTCTTGTCTTGTAGAAATGATTGCTGATGTTTTGTTCTTCCTCTTGAGTGTCAACACCAAGGGTAACCATGTTAGATTTAGGGGCTTATTTTAATTCTCAATTTTTGGATGTACACCCCTCCATCTAGAAAAACTTTTGTGGTCAGGAATGCGAGAAGGCAAATTGACTTGATCTTCACCCTCCAGTCCTGGTCGTGGGGTTTCACTGTTTTTCTTGTGATGCATGCTGGAAGGAAGCATTATTTAACCATTTATATTCACCCGTTTTGAGTTTGAAGGCAAGAAAAATCCCATCATCTTCCTCCTTTGGAATCGCTTTGGCTGTCCATTTTCTTTCCTCTCACAGAAGAGGGATTTTTTTGTGCTTGCAAACCATATTTCACAATCACAGAATCCATTTTCCAGATGTTCAACTATACTCTTTCCTAATGCTTTGAGTGCATAACAAAACCGTGGTGTAGTTTGGAGAGCATGTTAAACAGAGATTCACCTTAACTTGTCCCTAAGTTATTGTGTCTTCACTGTAATACAGGCTAGCCAGTCTTTCTTGTAAACAGGAACTTATTTGTTACTTAATCGCATTCTGATTTCTTTTTCCAGACAATGGAGAAGCTGCATGACTTCCTTTTATTTTGAAGGGTGAAAATAAATGTGAAAGCTGCATGGGTTATTAGGTAAAATGCTTCAGTGAAGGGAAAGGGAATGAACTTTGAAACTGATACTGCATTTAAACAGAAATGTGATACTTTCTTTGTAGCAAAATAGAGACAAGTATATTTCTTTCCCCCATGAAGATAACTTGCTTTGCTAGTTTGTGGTGGGGTTTGGTGGTTTTGTTTGTTTGTTTTGTTTTGTTAGTTTTTGTTTTGTTCTGGGCTTGCTATTCCCTCCCCAATCACAGTACAACTCTCTTGGACAAAATTACTGGAAACTGAATTTCTGAAACTATGGTTTCTGGCTGTGGTTTCATAGTTACTTTGAGTTAATCTTGTTAAGGTCAGGTGGTTGTTGATTGATTAATAAATTTTTCTCCGTTTTATATGAGCACTGCTATTAAATCAGTTCCATAGTAAACTGTCAGGAACTGAACCGACTGAAAATGGGGCGGTTTTGTGTCTTGGTTTGTTGGTTTTTTTGGTGTGTTTTTTTTTTTTTCCATCCCTTGATTGGTTTAATCTTTGTCACCAGCCTGAAATTTAATTGGATTTATATACTCTCAAGGCAGCACTTGTATTCATCTGGGCATATTTTCTCATTCCAGTGTGCCAGCAGGCTCTGTTTGTTGATGCACAGGCAACATCAAAGTGTTTACTGATAGACCACTGACTTTCCCCTTTGGCCCTTATATTGATTAGCTATAGGGCTTGTTTCTGCCTTGGATTTTAGGTAATGCCTTGAAGTTGAGATGAATCTGAAAATTCTTTCCAAGAGTTATTTTTCATCTAGATCATCTTAATAGCTTTTGTGGCTCTGAGAAGAGTTGTGTGTAGGCAGAGCAGAAAGGCAAGCCGATAGACTGCAGTGAGAGGAACTGAGTTCTGAGGTTATTCATTCCCTAAATGAATGGAGGTTTTCCATGGAAGAAAATGCACACCACACTGTTGGTGCTCATGGCACTATTGAGGACCTAGTGGCTGCATTCTTGTTTGTTCTTCACTTCTGTATCCTGTATCCTGCAGAGTTTCCTCTTGAAGTAATGTCACATGGAGCCTTATGTTTAGATTTTCATGCCTACCGCTTCTTCACCATACTGGAGTGATTCTTTTAATCTTTCATGAACCTGCAGTTTCAGGCTATTAAGAGTAAAAATTCTGGTCTGTGAAGTCTTTGTAATCAAAGTAGCAGCATGGGGACAGGACCAGTGTGGAAAAGCATGGTTAGAATCACTGGTCTAAGCTGTTGCGGAATGGAGCCTGGAATTCTTTTTATTTTTCTCATTTGCCTGTTGTATACATCCCTTTTAATCATGATACTTGACAGGGAGTTGCAAAGACTTGATCTTGGACTTTCAAAGAAATCCAGAAAGATTCATAAAAAAGCTCTTTCTATGAAAGTAAACATCAACACATCATTGTTTTATCTTTGGACTGACTCCTCTGGTTAAAATATGATTCCCTACCAGTCAGAAGTACTGTTCTACATTTTATGCCTCTACTATAAACAATGGGATGTCTTCTACATCAATGCCTGATAACTAAGAAAGCTTGTGACTAATAGTACACCTGAGGGAAAACCTGTACATAAGAAATGTCTACTGTATAGCTAGAGGGTACTTTGGAGATGTTAATTCAACTAGATTTTTTTTTGAAATACATTTTAAAGTCATTACTGCTTTCTTATATTTTGGCAGTAATGTTTGTTTTAGGGCAGATATTTAAAAGAAATCAATTTTCATGCCAATAAGCAGAAAACGAGTTAGTTTATGTAAGCTTGACCAAAGCTTTCTTTGTCAAAATGAACAGAAGTACTCTTTCAATACCAAATCTTCTAATACTACAATACAGACAGAGTATTGATACCACATCTGTAAAGTACAGGCATATATAACTATCACTGGTTGTATCCTTAAGAAACGTAAGGACTTGAATGGTATGGATAGAGACAAAGCTAAACATCTAATTGCAAGAAGGATAATGTTTAGACTGTGTATTTAAAATGTGTTTTCTTATGTAATGACAGTAAGGGTTTGGTAAAAGCACCATGTTGCATGTCTCTTACACTGCTTTTTGACATTGTCATTCTGGTTACCCCATTACTGACTTTTTAATTAGTTTGTGTAAATAAATGTGCTTTCTTTACAGGGTGTTGTTCAGAACAGCACATAAACCTTGGTGGCCTCCAAGGGAATGACTTGCTGCACCAGGCAGCATAAGTGGCTCTTGGTGATGCCTCTCACCATTTTGTGCCCTTTCCCAGTGCGATTGCAGAAGGGCTGTGGAGGCCTTTTTGTTACCCTAATGTTGCTGTTTGTTCACTCTTTCCCCTAGATGCAAAACGCTGAAGCAGCAATGTATCACCTCCCAATGCTACCTGCTGCCCTTTTTTGGCAGCCTGTGCTGTCAGACTATGGGCCCTGCTGAGAGGTGCAAGTGTGGTTTGGTGAGTGCTTTCCCTGCCTGGGTGAAGAGATCCCAGCAGATCCCCTGTGACTTGTGTAGTAGACAAAGCACTTGTCGTGGGGTCTGTCCTTTGCAAATTAAGCTAATGGGCAAGGTGACCAGCTACAGGTTTCTGTGTACAGCATCCAAATGGTGAGTCTTAGTAGTCAGCAGCTCAAGTTTGCCCATTGTTCCTCCTGATTTTGCAGAATCAAGATTCACAGTCTGAAAGCCCCAAGTGTTGGGCTCCATACGGTTGTGTCTGTCAGGCCCAAAGAGAAATATCATCTTGCTACTTCGAAGATTTCTAAACTTAACTTTTAGCCCCCATCCACCTTGGTAACTTTTGTATTCTGCAACCAGGAGATGTGGAAGGGAGAGCAACTTTTCCTCAGAGCCATTCCTTCATGTTCTTGCCGCTTGCAGTGTTTCTTTGGCACCAGAGTTCTTGTTCTGACCTTAAAGCCAGGAGCTGTGCAGGGCTGTGGGGAGGAGCCGAGCCTGTTTCTGTGGCTCTGGGAAGCCCAGGGAGGGCAGCCCTGTGCTCCCACAGCTCCGTGGCTGTGAAACGTGCTCCTCTCAGACAACCACATCAGGACTTTTCCTTTTTCATCTCTGCTGAATGAAGAGGTTTAGCCTCCTCATGGTTTCAGGCAGCCTTTGGCAGACTGGACTGCCTTTTAGTTGTGGTTTTATGCCGGTTCTGACTGGGGCACTCTTTATTGCTGTGTGGTTCTAGCAATCAAATTTCAATTTGTTCTGTTGGCAAATGCATAAGGCACAACAGAGATTTTCTGGGTATGTGAACAACAATACGTTGTCCTCCTTTATTTCTGAAATTTTGGGGATGATTCTTCCATAACTCCAAACTTGAATGTTTCAAATATGCCCTCTGTGTATATATGTTGATTCTGTGTATCTTTTTGTTAGCCATAAATATTATTTCTTTGTGTCTAGCACCACTTAGCAATGACAAACATGGTTTTATTTTGGTTTAAGCTCTCTTTGTTCTTGAAAGAGAAGTTATAAAACCTACTTGCAAACCCTGAGGTACGAAAGGATGATTGTCCTAGAAAATGGGAAATTGCAAAGAGGTCGATGAGGTAAAGGTTGTATGTGTATTAGGAAAGAATTGCAGTGTGTAATATGTACTCTTTTCCTGTGATGTCCAGATTCATACCAGAAAAGATGGTATCTTCTGTGATGACCTTTGATAAGTAAAAAATGTGGATCTTGTTTGGATGTCTTTTGATATAGAAGGGAATTAATCGTGTCGGTCTTAATGATTGGGACCCCTTCAGGTCCCCAATTTGCAAAGACTGCTAATGCTTCCATGCAGCACATTGCTCCATTAAGTCAGGAAGAGTTTCCAGTAAGGAGAGGGTGTCCATGTGCAGTGGTTGCTGCAGGAGTAGCACTTGTAAAGGAAATTCATGCCTGCATCTCTGCAGTTTCACCAGAATAGCATTTAGGACAGGGGATCACAAAAGCATTTTCCCTCTACAAAGTGCTGGAGCACTGTGCAATTTTGTTCTTTTGGATAATCCCACCTCTCACAGGAATGGCTGGAGTAAGCAGTGGCATTTTGAAAACATTTGAGGAATGTGGATCTTTTATTCAAGGATCAATAAGGATTGATATTTTTATAGCTGTTTGCAGATTTTGCAAACCATATTTTGCAGGATTGGAGGAAGATTGTGAAATTGCTTAGAAAGAATATGCTCAAAGAAAACAGTGCAGCACTGTTGGGTTATCCACATTAATAGAAATGCTTAACTGATTGAAAAGACCTCAGCATTGTGTAATAGCAATGATATGTTACATTCCAAGATCCCAAGGCATGTTACAGTCATTAATTAAGTGGGAACAACAACTTCCTATGATGGCAAGTAGGGTTTCCTCCTGATGAGGCACAGAGGATTAGAAGCCTATCTCAAAGCAAAAACATACTGCTCTTAACAGATATTTTTAAAAGTGCCTGTTTTTTCCCTTTTCATTCACATTTATGTAAGGGTGTATATCACATCACCTCTCTGTGTATTTAATTGCATAATTGCATCCTACCCTTCCTTTGCTTTGATGCCAGAGGAGAAGTAAATTGCTTTGCTCGGAGGGCAGACAAATATTCTACTGGTGTGAATGAAAATTCAGTACAATGTTGTTTTAATGAAAAACTGAAAGCAGGCACTGTTGTAAGGAGTGAATTTTCATGGAAAAAACAACTTTTCTCTTATATTTTTAATATATATATATATTCATTAGCATGTAGTAGCTTTTAGCCTAAAGGAAGAAGGTAGTGTAACAAAAAAACCCCAACTGATGAAGGTTTTGTTGGGAAGGGAAGAGCAAGATGATGTTCCTTTCTCAGAGTGTATTGTTATGTTGTCTTTTGTCCCATATGGCCCCAGGTCTAGTCCTTCTTCCAACTGAAAGTTTAACTAAAGAGACAAATTGGTGTATATTGGATGTAGTTCTCAGCATAGTATAGGCTGGTCTCACAGCAGGAAGAGGTCAACCCTATGCAGCAAGAAGGAAGCCCACTGCAGTTCCCCATTCCCTCCTCTCTGCAGAGGACAGATGGTTCTTGTGATTTACTTATTTTAATAGTCCTTCATGGGATACAGGAGGAATGTTCCAGCTGAGGAAAGCCAGTGTAGTAACACCATGAATCAGTGTGCCAGACTGATTCCTTTGCTTCCCAGGGAAAAAAAAAAAATGCAATCAGTAAGTTGTTCTGGTTTAGACTGGATAAAACAACGACTGCTCCAGGGACTGATAAAGTTTGGAGGCCTCTTTAATAAAAGGCCCGTTTGAAAATCTGCTTTCTCAAGTTATGTCCAAATACTCCTTGTCAGCTCCCAGTCCCACCCTTTCATCCTGTGCTGAGCCCTATGCTGTTATGCAATGCAGCTTTTGAAAACTGCCTGCACACTGCTCCTAGCAAACATCAACCTGGATGTCAGAGGGCCAGAATGGGCTTGGTTTTCTCATCCTTGTAGCTGTTTGTAAACAAATTCCACTGAAAATTGCCTGTTCCATGGGGGATTGATATGAAGGATGAGTTGTTGCTGTTGCTGCCTTGCCTTTGTATTCTCTTTTTTTTTTTTTTTTTTTTATTTCACCCTAATCAGAACCAATCAGTAAGCTCTCATTTTTGACTCATGAGAACTGGTATTGTTATGTGTTGGATTTAGTAAGTGATATCTTTGCTGAATAGGCTGATGCCAACCGACTTGTTTATCAGAGGAGAAATGAGTGAAGTTCTACATACAGTGAGTGATCCATCTCACATCAAAACACCTGCTAACAGAGGAATTAAATTTGGAAAGCACAGTGTCAAGTCACCGACATACGTACATATTTAGTTTAGTAAAAACAGAGACCAAAACACTCCTACACCATAAAACCAAACAAAATTCATTGCTTTCTCCTCCTGGCAATCAGGAATTGATTGAGCTGACTGGAAATTTTGGAGGAATTTCAAAGCCAGGTCCAAAGCTAAGGCGCTGATCTTGAAAGCTGTTACAGAAATTATATTGCATTTTCATCTCCTTTCAAAGCCATTTGTACTGAACAGGCAGTTTGTTTAGGTCTTGTACACTCTCTTCTCTAGAACTGAGTTGGTAAGTGATCTCCTCCTCACAGAAAGAGTTTCCTCTCTTTGTGGAAATTCCCATATTTGACGAACAAAATTCCAGAAGAGACGGAAGAGATTCCAGTTTGAATCTTTCTGGTTTTCATTCATGTCTGTTGTCTCTCAACCTCTGCCCGTGCTCCACCATGGAGAGCTTACCTCTACTTCCTTGATACCTTTCATCCTGCAGAGCTGAGCAGGTGCTGTTGGGACCCCTAAATCCATCTCTTCTCCAAGCTCTC